>JANIJG010009421.1:0-114745 GCA_024611175.1 Megaceryle torquata | reverse complement strand
TTGTGTTCTCTCAAGTCCATCTAGTACTTACTGTGAATTGGAAGTGGGCAGTTTTGCAACTACACAGATTAATCATAGTCTCCCTCCTCTGTGTGCCCACAGTTTGCACATTGCATGAGGAGGGAATTTCAGCACTGCAGCTGCTACCCAAATGTGCCCTGTATCTTGAGCCCCTGGGCATATCACCCATGGGGAATGTTTCCCAGCTCTTCTCCAGCTCTCCTACTCCAATAATCCTGGTACTTCAATCAGGGGAAGCCCAGGCCACAGGAAGGCTGCAGGGAGCAGTGCCTGACTCCGGGGCCGTTCTGCGGTCCCTGGAGCTGCAGCTCTGGCAGACAGAAACCTCCATTCACAGCACTCACAGCAGAAATCTCCATTTACAGCACACATGCTGACCCCTACCACCAAAAAGTAGTTGACCCGAGAAGGCAAGTGCAACGAGCTCACAGACATTTCCAAATCTGTTGTTACCCTCCAAAAACAGAGGAACTTGTGCTCATGAAACTCAGTGTAGCTAGGAGACAAATCACAAGTGTCTTGGTTTCAGTTGGGATAGACCTAATAATAAAGTTTCAACTAATTTTTCAATTTAAGTAAAATTGCATTTTAAAGATGAAACCATGACAACAGGTTAGTCTAATGCATGCCTTCTGATATTCCAAAACTCAGGAATTGTGCAGCAGATCAGTTGCTTTGCAGCACAGCAGCAGCAGTCACCATGATACTACTGCAGCCAACACTTCCTTGTACCTGGTGAACTCAACCCAGTTGCCCCAAGGAAGAACTTGGTTCAACAGGTCCCCGCTGAGAGATTTTTCTAGACCTCTGGCCCTGGCAGATGAGTGTGTGTGCCCATACCTGGAAGAAAGTCTTGGAAAAAAGCCCAGACTACCCAAAAGTTGAAAGCAACGGAAAAAAAATATATATTCTGTTATAGCAGGTACTATCTAAACACGATGTGCCTGAAAGGAGCAGCTGTCTGGAGAGCCCATGGGATGCGAGCAGCCCGCAGTGGCACAGGCTGGGGCTTTAGAGCCAAGCTCCGCTATTCCCAACCAGAGAACCGTCAGAAAACAACCTCACCACTGCAGTATAAGGAGAGGTGAAAACTCTGCCTACCTGGAAAATGAGGTCATCCAAATTTCCTCCCAAAGGTCTCTAAAATGTCAAGAAGAAGACTTTGTGGAGCGGCTGGTATCAGGAAGGTTCCTGCATCCCCGGCTGGAGGGTGAGATCCGGGCTGTAGGTGCTCGGGGTGCGCAGCGGAGCCGTCTCCAGCCCCGTTCCTCTGCTCCCTCGCAGGCTGGACCTGCCCCTCTGCGTTCCTCCTCCTTCAAAATCAGGCAGACCCTCGTCTGTAATAGCTTCAAACCTCCACGGAGAGTCACTGTGGGTCTACCGACACCTCGGGACGTCTCCTCCCACCGCTCCCTTCTCAGAGCTGGGCGAGGTTGTCATCTTTGGAGCTGAAGGCGTTTCTGTTTTAAACAAGCTGGAAAAAGTCTCATTTTTCCATGAGAGGCCCCTTTTCGTGGTTGGCATTGCTGCCCCACATATTTATACCAACAAATAGTGTTTCTCTTTCTTTCCCTCACCATCCTCCTCCACTTCCCATCCTAGTAACATGCCCTGAGTGGAACAAATAAAAGATGAACATTTCAGAGAAGGGGGGAAAAAAAAAAAAAGGGTAACTTGCATCCTAGCCTTTGTAAATATCCAATTCTTGCTCAGAGTTATCCAACTCTGAGTATTATTAACTCTTTATATCCATTAATTTCTAGTTAGTGTTTTGTTTGGTTTGTTGGGTTTTGTGTGTGTGTGAGGGGTTTGTTTCTTTGTTTGGTTTTTTGTTGTTGTTGTGGGTTTTTTGGAGTTGGTTTGGTGTTTTGGTTGGTTTGTTTGTTTGTTTTTTAATCATTATTTTTAATTTCACAGTCAATTTTTGTGTTTAAACTCTGTGTGTCCATGAACACCCATCAATAGTGCTTCTAATTCATGTTCAGTGTGTCCATTTCTAGATGAATCTGCCTGTGCAGAAGCTATTTCTCTAGTGAGATGTCTTATCACAAACACCTGGACAACACATCTGTCTCCTACATTGCTGGTGAGTGCCCAAAGTCTAGAAAAGAGAAGAGCACAGGCCCACATCTCCACAACTCCCTCTTCTTCTTCTAAGCTGAAGCATAGGAGGTTTTGGGTAAACATAAGAAAAAACTTATTCACAGTGAGGGTGACAGAGCAGTGGAACAGGCTGCCCAGGGAGGTGGTTGCGTCTCCTTCTCTGGAGACATTCAAAACCTGCCTGGGTATGTTCCTGTGTGACCTGCTCTAGGTGGTCCTGATTTAGCAGGGGGGTTGGACTGGATGATCTTTAGAAGTGCCTTCCAACCCCTACTCTTCTGTGATTCTGTGAGTTCATTTCTTATGTTGGGGTGGTCTGATGTACAAGCACACTGAAGCGGTAGTATGTCTCATTTACTTGGAAATTTGGACAAAATAACCTCAAAACAAGATGCTGCTTTTTTTTGTGGACTTGTTGGGCTTTTTTACAATCTTCTTTTATAGCTAGTGGCATTAAAGGCCTGAGCTAGTTCTCTGTAATTGAGTTTTTTTTCTTGTGAATGGGATAAAAATGTAGGAAGGTCTAGAGTAAAGAATGGGGATGGGGCAGGAACTTTCTGAAATACTACCAACATTTTATTGTCTTCTTTCTTCTTTGTAAGGGGAATCAAATTTATTTCTGTGCACAACGATCCTCTTACAGTGCTTTCTCTCTCTATACATGGAGGTCTGTTCTGTGAGGAATCACTCCCTTTCATTCATGGGAGCTTCATCCACTATCTCTTTCATCTCTTTGGCTCCTCTTCCTAATCCTCAAATCAATTGTCTTTCTTTTTTTTTTTCCTCTTTTCAGCAGAAATGCAAATGTCATTGAATTTTTTTTCAGAGAAAACACATGGACATAGATTAGTTGCTCATCCTCTACATATCTGACCCACACACTATTATTGCTGCTCACAGAACACACTATATACTGAACAGATATTTAATATTCAATTACATTTAAAATTGAGAGAGGGGAATGGAGGAATGCAAAGAGTAGAAAGAAAGAAGGAAAAAAAACTTCTTGATTTTCTGCTCTCCTCTACGACTCTGTACAGAGTTTAACATAAGAGGGTCAGTCAGGCATGGATGGCAACTATTTAATTTACATCCCTTTGTAGACTTAAAAGTGACTTACATATGTTTAGTTTTTACTCTGTAAACTGTGTAGCTGCTCTTATTTTATTTTATTTTTTTTTTACATCTGAGTTGTAGCACCCACTAAAATGCAGTCTCCTAGTACTCAGTCATCTGAAACAGCTTTATGGACTGCCACGGTTCTCTAGAAAACAGCTACTGTAGTTTCTTTGCATCTGTCTGCAATTGCATCCACCTTCATGTGATTCTGGGTTTATACAGTAGGTCTCCAAGGGTCTTGTTTTCTAAATATGTGAAGAAAACCGAAAACAAGGCCAAGATTGTTAAGTGCTTAGAGAAAACAGTGAATGCTGGTTTTCAAATATTTATAAGTATGCAGTTGCTAATCTCAGTGTTTTCACTGATGACAAATGGAAGGATTTTACGCCCTTTTGTAGTTGCCATTTTCTGAAATTCTTGCTTCCTAACGCAATTCATATAATCCATTTGTATTCCTCTACTCCCAGCAGGCAAACTTGTGATCCTCTGAGGTTCAGGGCTGTAATTCTGCTCTTTCCCTTGCTGATTTCTCTCAGAATCTTAAGTGTCACTGTTTTGTAGTCCCTAGAGACAAGGCTGTCTCCAGCCTTCTCATTTTCAGCTGGTTCTCCCCTGTGTTTCAGTAGTGGGTCCAGAAAAGCATCTCCCCGTGTCAGTTCATTCATCACCTCATGAAATTACCTTCAAACCATTCCTCTCGTCATGCTCATGCCCAGCTACATTGCTCTCCTAGGAGACAGTGAGGTGGTTAAATCACTCATGAGTACCCAGGCCTGTGGCTGTATAGATTCCTCCAAGTGCCTAAAGAAAACATGCACCTCCTCTTCTTCATCAGGTGGTCTGCAGCAGACCCCCACTACAGTATCACCTGCACTGGTCCACCCTCTGATCCTCACCCCACTTTGAGCAGACGCTGGGTTCAGACTCTGTTGTCTCAGAGGCATTCCTGGCAGGTCTTGCTCATCCTCACCAGTGCCCGGGAGAAGATGTATATTAAAGAAACAAAAGAAAAAAAGCCCACCACATTTATTTTTTTAGATTAACTCAGGTCATGTACATGAACAACATCCTCCCCTATGTTTGACATTCTGAAGAAAAAAGCTAATGTTAATTTGATACCATAATTTAGCAGCATTTCCTGGGATTTAGGCCATTAAAGCCAACTGCTCCAGGATGTTTAGAGAGTCATTATGAACTTAAGTGCAATCTGAGGCTTTGTGTACTTTTTCCTACTTTAATATCCTGATGTTTACTTCTAAGTCCCCTGTGCTATTGCAGTTCTTATTTACTTAGCACCACGTTTTTATATACAGTGTTTGCGTGCTCATAAATTGTTGTTTGCTAACATAGATGGAAGTACTGTTTGGAGCTTCTAAAAATTTTGTTAATTCTAGATTTTATTTTAAACAGCCCCAAGGATTTCCCGACCTAAAGCATTATTGAAGCCTTGCCAGATGCAGGCTCATATCTGTGACCTTGAGTTTTTTCACTAGAGCTCACAATCCATAGGGGAGGATGACATCCCAGAGACTCTACATTGTTTAGATACAGTGCTGGGAAAACAGAGAGAAATGGAGGTGGCAGTCCCCTGTCTCCCAGCTGGTTCCATGTTGCACAGACTCCAGAGAAGCTTACAAGAGCCACCTATAATGTCACCAGAAGGGCATCAGCATGATGCAGTTTGCTTCTGTTGGTGGGCTGAGGGCCCATTTCAGTTTTGCTTTTCACAGGAGAGGTTTCATCACGAGACCCCTCCCAAGGTTAACGGTGTGGTCCCAGCTGCAGGTTACTCCCTGTCGAGGCTTTGCTCCTACAGACATCCATGAGTCTGCTTCCCCAACATTTCTAACAATCCTTGTTTGTTTAAACCTCACTAGTGCAGAGACCCTTGGTCCAAGTTTTATTTCCCCTCTGCTCAAGATCTCTCTTCCCAGGATTGGTTTGAGTACACCAGCTTGAAGAAATGACAGGGGTGCTCCAGGCCATCTGTTCCAAGCTGTTTGCTCCTGCTGCCTAATTTATTTGGGTTTTTGAAGTTTGTCCTTTTGAAATTGAGGCCATACTTATGAATTTGCTCATATTTTACATACAGTTGCTCAATCCAAGCTTATTGTCTACAGTCAGATCTTCTGCAGTGCCCTGTTAGCTCACCACTTCTGGAGCTGCTCCCTTCTGACAGGGCAAAAGCCCAGGGCTTCCAGCTGAATGCTTCTGGTCTCCTTGCCACTGTGCAGTGGGTGGAAGAGCCACCTGGGGCACTTCAATACCATGGGAAGTGAAGGTGCCTAGGGCTCTGCCAGAGGTTCCAGGTAGCAGCAGCACAAGATCATATGTGAACCTGGCAAGCAGAAAATGGGTGGACAGAGGGCAGGGAGGGTGGGGAAAAGACAAACTGAAACCCTTTCTCCCTGAATACGTCCCTTTATACCAGTTTCCCAATCCTTGCTTTCTGATGCTTTCATCTCTTGCAGTACATTTTTTCCATGCAGCCAGTCAGGATGGTTGAGTCCCAAAACTCCCTGACTCATTGGGAAGAGCCTTTGCACAGTGAAGCAATTTCCTTCCAGCTCCCTGGCAAGGCAGGCGCTCAGAAAGGTGGCTGCTGGTGGTCTGCAGTTCATGCTAGATAATCCCTAACTGTCTTTGTGCAGATTTCAAACCATCTTTATTTTTGTAGTCTAGGGTAGTGAAAGGGTTAACACCCATCGTTTGCGTCTTTGGGGCTTCATGGTGAAATACTGCGAAAGCAGAATGACCCAGCTGCATTTGTTTTATTTTCTTGTCACCAGAGAAACAAGAAGGCAAAACTTGGAGTGGTGTTTCCATGATTAAGAGAAAAAACCCACATGGTTTATAAAGGAAACCTCATTCCCCTCCCCAGCCTTTTACCAGTGATGGCTCAAAAAAAAAGTACATTTTTGAACTTAGTCACATCTCACCCCACCCACGGTCCTTAACACCACGTACAAAACTAAGAAAGAGATTTCAGTTTCCTCCTTCTGCTGATGAACTTCTAACTTTAGTTAGAAGTATTTTTCATTGTTGGAGCATGGATGTACTGCCTGCCCATGAAATGACGACTCTGGCTAAGGTTACAAATAAAATATAGACTTTCTCTGTTTGATTTCAGCTAACTGTATGAATAATATTCCCTCCAGACATACTCATTATATTGAACCATAAATCTACCGGGGGACACTTTTGCAATGACTAATGGGTATAAATAGAAAGGAGAGGAATTAATTAGGGCCTTTTCTTGGGAAAAGAGGGGGCTGAAAGGGATCAGATAGGGGAAAAAAGAAAAAAAAAAGCCTTTCCTCTGAATGTGGGGGTACAACAGTCTGGGCTGCTGGGCTGGGAGGAGGCTGGCCCTGGTTGGAATGACTTCCCTCAGGAGTCTGGTGGCCTGGCAAGGACACGTTAGGGCTCAGCAATTGAGCTGATCTATTTGAAATTCTAATCTTGTCTTTAATCCCAGCTTTGTCTCTCTGTAACCACACTGTTCTCCTGCCCTTGGGTCTTTAACAAATGTTTCCAACGTCAACCCTTGTATGGAGCTGAATCCTTGGGACAGATTATGTGTAATTCCCATTTCCACAGGACCAGTAAAAAGGAATTAGAAAGGAAATACAAAAAAAAAAAAAAAAAAAACCCAAAAAAACCCCAAACCAAAACACCCCACACTTGAAGCCAATGAGAGACTTTTTATTGGCTTTAGGTGATTCAGGACCTGTAATGCAGGTCCTAAATGAAACTCTGTGACTTCAAGGTTGCAACTTGTAACTAAAGATGCTCACCAAGACAAAACATAAAGTTTAGCTTCTTGTAAAGCCCTAATCCTCACAAGATCCCAGGAGGGAGAATGGGGGTGGTGTGTGTATGCTGAGAAACAAGCTTGTCTGTCCTCACTTGGGATGCTTTAGCACAGGGTGCAGCATTGTACTGGTGTACCAGCATCAGTATCTCCAACACCACCTGAAAGAGGTAAGCCTTGCCTTCCAGGAGCACAAAGCCACTGAAAAGTCTTCCCTAACTACACAGTAAGGTTTTTTGTTTTTTTTTTTATCTTACAGAGGTTAAAGGAAAATATAATCCCTCCCTCTCCAGACCCCAGGACCTTTGGATGGAGGCAGCAAGAAGGTCTAAAATAGGATCTGATTAATCCTCATACAAATCCAATGTATTGATGGGCAGGACACACTGCACAGGTAAATGGCAACAAGTAAGACTGAACAGTATTATTTTCTGGAATTTCTGCTGTGGTAAGGAACTGTATATAACTACTCACTACCTAACTGCTCACTAAAAACATTGACCCAAAACTCTCTGGAAGATGAGTACAGTCCTGGGGCAAGGGATTCCATCATGACCTAAATATGGGGCAATTTTTGTCACAGGCTAAACTAACAATAATTTGCAAAATTTTTGCACAAATTTTTAATCATAATAATTTGCAAAAACAAAGTTTTGCAGCTAATTCAGGTCTTGTTAGCAGTGTGTGCCACAGACATACACATGTGCCTCCGAACTGGTGCAACAGAAACCTCTGAAAGCTGCATCCACCTCAGCCACCAGTCATGGAGCAAAACCCTAGCATGTCTCCAGCCCTTCTTAGACTGACTTTATGAGCTGAGCCCTCCCGAGACTTGCATTCCTCTGCTGAGGTAGAGGCTGTAGGGATCTGCTCTGATGTCTGTATGTTCCTGTCCTGGGGAGCGTGGTGGGCAGCCACCCAGCTTCTGTTCCTTGGGTTGCAGAGCTTTTCCACTGCTCGAAGGCTGCTGCTTTTCACGTATTTGATGTGAATCCAGGGAACCCTGTGCAGCTCTTCAGCTCAGCTCCCCAGGTCACGTACAGCAGCAGAACATTACTTGTCTGCTTTTGGCACAGGACTTAACACCTCCCCTTCCTTTACGCACATGCTCGAATTTTTGCTAACACAAAACATTAGAGGCCCTCGTTTCATTTGTAGCCACAGATTGCTGCTCAAGAAATGTATATTTCTGTAATAAAGAGTCCTCCTGGCCAAATACAACAATAAAATTTCCCTCTACTGTCAGGTGAATCTGCTACTGCTGTGAAGGAAAAAGGTATTTGCACCAAGTGTCATAAAAATTGAAACAGGGAATGTGATATAATTAGATACATAATCAGTGTTAAGAAAAAGATTCTTACTTGAGTTGATTTCAAAGGTGCTCCTACAAAGTAAAAAGAAAAAAAAGCCAACAGAAAACCCCACCCAAACCAGAAAAATGTGTTACATTATTAACTTGTATTCCTCCAAGATTAAAAAAACACATACTCTGCAGAGCAAGTGAGCAATACAGAGGTACAGAAAGAGAGCAATATTCCATTCTTCCTTTAACTTTTTTGTGGTAGTATCTTAGATCAGCCTGAAGGATCAGGGTCAGAAGGAAGTTAAAATATCTCTGCCAGGGACGCAACAGGGTAACCGAACATCTGTGCTCTTCATTTGAGCATTAGTGAACCCAAAGTCCAACATCAAATGAAATAATTTTGATCACATGTGCACAATAAATAACATCTTATGTTTATACTAAGACTGCCAGTGGAACTCAAATGCTTATCACTGGTCCAAGGAGGCTTGAGCTTTTCCAGCTTCAGTGTGTGATAAACAAAATTAACAGTGAGGAGGTGAAAATGCAGGCATGTACTCACTTTTACACGCATTTTTTTTTCTTTTAGTACAGTTCTTCACCATTCCTTCTGTCCCTCATCCATCCATTCTCTGACAGCCTCTACCTACATAGATAAAAATATAAAAAGAGAAATGAGCAAGTCATGTGTTAGTTGTTTCATTTATAATTATATTCTTGGGCACAGAAACAAGATTTTTATTTTACATTGAGATTTCCTATTCTGGTGGTCTAAACGGTCCTGAAATGGTTTACATTACCTACCTGAGGTTGGCTGACATTACCTCTTCACACAGCACAACTGCACTAAATATGTGCCTTGTCATGTAGTCATGAAGTGAACTGTCAGTTCCTGTCCTCAAATCATGGTAGCTCTTGTGGCAGTCTGCTTTCAGGAGAAGCTTCAAGGCTTAGCAGCTGAACCATGTATGAGACGAGGCAAATGTGAGCATCCTGAGAAGCAGTCCGCTCATGTTTGCACACCTTGCTACCTCGTAAAGGTAGAATCAACATTCTGTCTCTTTAGCACAACCCTGTCAGATGTGAAAAAATAGAAGGTGTGCTTGTGATTGAGATGAAATCAAGCACAGCCCACCCTCAGGAGGCACAAGGATAGGCACAGTGAGAAAGGGTGAAAGGTGCTGGGAAAGGGAAACGGGGAAGGAAAGACTTGCAGGAGCCGCTGGAAACCCTGTGGGGAAATCAGCTTCCCACATCCCTTCTGGGGAACCCAGATAATTGAAGGCTGTAGGAGTGCCTGATAGAAAACCCCAGACCAGGAACAACTAAGTTGTCTTCAAGAACACATGGATCCCATTGAGTGACCACAGCTTGACCGGTGGTGAGCAGACATCTCCTTGGAGGAGGACTGGGAGCTGGCAGAGTCTGGCACCAGGAGACAGCAGAGAACAGTTGGTTTTGGCAAAGCCTCCATTATGTTTCCTCTCTGTAAGTGAACAGCAAGTTTGACTCAGTTTGGGCTTTTGCTCTTGAAACATTTGGGGAGAGGTGTGCGAGCACAGAAGATGCCAGGTCTGCGTTTGCCCCTCTGCAGCCTTGGTTGTAGATACTGCAGCTGTAGAGATAACCTGTGTGGGCTCCTCACCCACCCACAGCTAGAACAGGGGCTGGTGCTGGCCATTAGAGAGCACACTGGAGATGACCTGAACCAGAAATGCCAGTAAAGATTACAGCCTGGTCTTGCTACCTCTGAGCTGCTGATATCCATGAGCAGCCCTTGCCCCAGTTTTAATGGTATCATGCTGACTTCAGAGTCCTGCTTGCAAGAAGAACATGTTTTCAGAACCAGGAGCTGCTTTGATGCAGCCCAAAGTCCACCTTTCAGGGGAACACATATTTAAGAGCTGTCCTTTGAATGTACTTTCATTACAGTCTTTTAACACCATCACAGCTTTAACATACATGTGCTACAAATTCTACCTTTCTTCCCAGACAGTTTGGATGGATGTGATAGCACTGTGTCCATGCACTCAGTAAACAACCCCCTCACCCTACAGAGCATCAAAATTAAGACAGTTACAGGTTTAAATACATATATGTGACAATCTCCACCCCTTGCCCCAGTGGAGCAGAATACAGGATTTACACTGTAGTAACCTCCATCCCTTGCCCATGCAGACCAGACATCCTAGAACATACCAGCTGCTTGCAGACACCATCTGCTGTCCTGACATGGGGGCATCCCCTTTGCTGAAACAGCAGGACTGATCCACTGCTCCACATATCCCTCCACTAGTTCCTCCTACAGTAATTTTCCCCTGAACAGGACACCATGAGCTCCAGCAGCCTGCTCTCGTGAGCCATTAACTGCTTCCCACCAGCTCTGGTGTCCCAGCACCACCACAGCTGCTACAGGATCATCTTCCCTTTTCCCTGTCCCATGTGTTCCCCCCCTCCTCCGTGGAGGTGGAGGGGGTTGTCACTCTCCATCTGCTTCTGAAGCAGTTCTGGAGGCAGATTCAGTGCTGATTCCCAGTGAGGAGCCATTAGTGTCCCTGTTAGTGACTCATTGCACAGCCTAAGGCCATCAGTTGCACTCTCCAGCCCTGCCCAGCAGCCTCAGCTGACTGGGGTGAGCCCTGGGCACCCCTACATCAGAGCAGCACATTTCCTGGGGTCTGGTACTCAGGACAGCCCCACTGCAGCTGCCAGGCTAGTGCATCTGAATCTTGCACACGGTGAAGGTCCCAGATCCAGGCCACTGTGGCTGGGGCTTGGAGCAGGACCCAACCCAGGCCTGGCTGCCCTTTTGGGGAGAGTGCTATGGGGTCTTATACATCTCTGAGCTTGTCTTACATTCTTCCTCCTCAAGTGAAGAAAGGACTTGATAGGACTCAAGCTCCTGAGAAAGGGATAATGCACTTACTCTCTGTATCCTGATTCATGGGGTGAGGTATGGTATGCCATGACGTGATTGTTTTAAATGGCTCCCATCTTCTTTTCTTGGTCTTGTCATAACACAAACCAGAAAGTCAAGAGCTATAGACAGGACTTCATCAGCAGGGCCTCTCAAGAACAATGCACTTTTTCTTCTCATGGTGGCTCCTTGTTCATAAGAGCTAAATGCTTTGATTGTAGAGGAGTCGGCTCTGGCAAAGATCAGGAGGTTTTGGCTGGAAAAATTGATACTGTGTTTTCAGAAGGTTTCTCCAAAAATCACATGTTTCTACAGAATACCCAGAACCCAGCCAAATGTTTGAAAGGAAACAATTCAGACATGGAGAGGTTATCCATAACCTGATGAAGAGGTGTCTGCCAGGTCGGTGCTCCAATCTTTGCATCCTTTCTGCCTTGCTGGGAGGCAGGAGGGGAGCCACTCTCCATCTGCAGCCCTCTCTGGCCAGTCAGTCCAGGTTTCACTGAGGTATGAGCTGAATATTCACAAAAATATGTGGAGCAGGAGCAAAACCCAGAGTTTTCAGTGCCTTGCTGAAAACTGGCCTTAAATGAAAGATCAGTTATTTTTCCAATCCAGTGCCCTAGATGAGGAAAACAATGTTTTCTTTCTGAATTGTTCTCAGCCTGCTGCTCTATGTTATCCATGTGAGCAGGAGATGGGGAACTGGCAAGCCAGACAAGGTGTGAGAGAAAGACAGGGGCCCAGCACTCTAGTGCTGTTCCCCCTGGTGCTCCAGCCCTAGCCATGGCAATAAACTGGCAGCAAGCACATCCCTTTTCCAGCTCAGGTCATGACTCTACTTTATCTGCCCTAAAGCTCTTCCTAATCCAGGAATGTTGGGGTTTTTTTTCCATAGGCTTGCTGGAGGACAGTGCATCATAAACCTGCACATCTGTAACACATGGAGGGGACCTGGATCCCATATGTTGTGTGTCTCCATAACCAGATTCTCTCTTCCTGGAGGCCAGCAAGGGGCTATGGCTCTGGGAAGAAGATGAGCACAACTCCAAGGGTCTCCAGCACCACCTGCTCATGTGGCCACCCCTTCTCTGATGTCCCCAGCAGGACCAGGCTTGGCACCCAGCTGCCAGCAGGGACAAACAGGTCAAATGGCTGCAGCTTTCTCCTTCACAGTGTATCTGAACCCTGGGTAAGGAAAATGTTGACAACCACAATACCATCTGTGTGTCTGCCACCAGACAGGCACAGCACCCAATTCTGGCCAAAACGATCCCTAACGAATCCTGGGTGGTATGCTCCTGTGAGAGATACTTGGGATGCCAGTTATGAATACACACAGATGGTTTCTCTGATGTAAACCTATGGCCTCTGCTTTTTGGAGACTTTCCATCTGTGTGACGATTGGAGGCAAAAGGAAACAAAAACCCCAGCCATAAATGGAAACATTTGCAAGGAATGGGGTAAGACCAGTTGCCAAGTTAGTTACTGCAGTATGACTAAGCAGCAAAATCAGCACAAGATACTGTACTTTCTACAAGCTGCTGCTCTTTCACACATACTAAAACCATGCAGCAACCTCCCCCCTACCCCAATCCTCCACCACCTTCATCTAGAGCTCAGTCACTAGAAACACAAAGACACAGGGAGCTAAGAAGCAATGAGGTGCCCAGCTCCTGAAGGCTGGCTCTGGGTGGTCCCAAATCCATTAGGATTACTTTGAAATGAGCAGTCAGGAACCATTTCAGAGTTTATAAATCCTATCCCACACTTTGAGTCCCTTCTGAGGCAAGATGATGCACTAAGGAGGGGAGAAGATCCCTCTTCCTCTTTACTTTTCCTCTGCCTCCTGTAACACCTTGGGATGGCAGAATGCTTTCCTCTGAAACCCTGATTAGCCCAGGACTCTGCAGAAAGCAGATGACTTTCTGTGGCCTCCAGTGAAATAGGGACCAGTAGAATCACAGCTAAATGGTTGAGGCCAGCAAGCATCTCTGCAGATCATCCGGTCCAACCCTCTGGCTCAAGCAGGGTCAGCCAAAGCAGGCTACCCAGGACAGTGTCCAGTTGGATTTTGAGTATCTCCACAGGTGGAGACCACACAACATTTCCGGGTAACCAGTTCCAGTGTCTGACCACACACACAGTTAGAAAAGTGTTTCTTTGTGTTCAGGTGGAATTTCAGCAGTTTCAGTTTGTGTCAGTTACCTCTTCTCCTGTCACTGGGCACCAATTCTTCATTACTTCCCATCAAGCGTTTGTACACATGGATAAGATCTCCTGAAACTTCTCCAGCCTGTGCAGTCCTGATTCTCACAGCCTCTCCCTGTATGAGAGATGCTTCAAAGTCCTTCATCATCTTGATGGCCTTTCGTTGACCTTTCTCCAGTATGCCCATGTCTCTCTTGTGCTGGGGAGCCCAGCACTGGACACAGCACTCCAGTGCTGAGCAGAAGGGAGTCACAGAATGGATTGAGTTAGAAGGGACCTTAAAGATCATCTAGTTCCAACCCTCCTGCCATGGGCAGGGACACCTCCCACTAGAACAGGTTGCTCAAATCCTCATCCAGCCTGGTCTTAAACATTTCTAGGGATGAGGTGTCCACAACTTCTCTGGGTAACCTGTTCCAGTGTCTCACTAACAGGTGCAGGACCTTGCATTTGGCCTTGTTGAACTTCAAGAGGTTGGCATGGTCCCACCTCTCCAGCCTGTCAAGGTCCCTCTGGATAGCATCCCTTCACTCCAGCATGTCGACTGCACCACACAGCTTGGTGTCATCAGCAAACTTGCTGAGGGTACACTTGATCCCACTGCCCATATCACCAACAAAGATGTTAACCAGCACCTGTCCCACTATTGATCCCTGAGGGACTCCACTCATCCAGATCTCCAGTTGGACATTGAACCACTGATCACAACTCTTTGAGAACAATCATCTAGCCAATTCCTGATCCACTGAGTGGTCCATCTATCAAATCCGTGTTCCTCCTTGGGAAGCATCTCCTACAACCTCAAGTTATGGCCTTGGGCCAACTCTTCATTTCTTTGTTTTGCAACTTCCTGCTAGCAAAAGAGCTCCCATATTTTTTAAATTTCTAGCTCTTTTCTTTACCTAATAACCAGATAAATATCACAGGCAACAAATATTATACAAACATCTTTGTCAAACAGAGTGTTTTCAGTATCTTCTGGCATTTCCTGTAGACCAGGCACAAGATAATCAATCACAAACTGATTTTTCAGATTTCAGAGCAGAAACGTTTGTATTTGTGTGGTGCCTCCCTGACCCCATGAGGATATGACACAGTCATATCCATCTTTGCTATGCAGGCCAGACTCTGCTGTGTTAGTTTCTCACACCAAATTGTCTTCCTTTGCAAATTCCCTTCACCAAAAATGATACAGAAAAGCTCTCCAGATAGCACACTTTCTGCCTTCCATGCTTGAGCAGTACCTGTCCAGCAGCCAGACTGCATCTACCAGAATGCCCAATGTCATCAGCTGGATGACATGGCTCCTGGGATGGGACAATGCCTATATTTTGTTTAAAGGATGCAGCTCCCAGGATGTGGCAATGAATCTATTCTGCTTAAAAAAACGTTTGACTCACAGTTCAGTTGTGCAGCATCTACCAGTAGAGTATTTCTTGGCCATGTCTTGCCACATGTATGAGGGGTTTCCCAGGCCCTGCATAAAACAAAACAAATTGAACCCAAGGTACAATGAAGTTGCAGGAAATCCCAAATCCCCTGGTGATTATGAAGAGTCTTGGTTTGATAGTACTGAATTCCCAGCGCCCACCCACTTGCAAATGAGGCAGTAAGAAAGACAGTTTATGTAGCAAAGGGGACAGCATGGGCTACATGATGAGACATCATCAGAAACTGCAGACCACGGGGACCCTGAGACCCTGTCATGGAGACACCCACAAAACAAACAGCAGCTGCTATCCAGAAACTGGGTTTATTGCAACCAAAGTTTCCCAGCACTCCTTCTGACCAGATACAAGTTTGGATGTCTAATTCCTAAACGTTAAAGAAAGATGAACCAAAATGGACACACACTCATCAAGGGGAAACCTCCCCCACAAGAGTGCCCAAGATACCACTCACTCAAAGTGGGGGGGCAAGGCTCACTCAATCCATAGAGACTCCCTCAATCAATGGAAGAGTCATTGAATGGCATGTTCAAAGGGAGGGTCTGCCTGCCAGGCCCGCTGTTCTGCAAAGAACCAACTCAGCTGGTTCTTAGGTGGAACCACATTAATATGTTAGTCAAGGATACACTGTGGTCATTCTGATTGGTTGAGGAGACCAGCCCAGACAAGAACAGACCCTTAGGCTGTTAATTAAAGGCCCAGACCCTGAGATATCAGTTAATCACCATGAGGTGCAGCTTAAAGTCCAAGGCAACAAACTGCTCTGGTACACCCTGGTTTTGTCTGTTTTGTCCATCAGGGAGGCTGCATCTACCACACACCCTTGGCCAGATCACACAGCCTCAGAGCAGTATTGACATCTTTGCATCCAACCCTCCTGCACCACAAGGAGCACATAATCTACCACCATCCAGCATTGGTCTTCCCATGAGAGGAACCATGCGAGACTCAGGGGTGTTGCAGAAGGAAATTTATGCAAGCCTGATCTTCTCCTGCCTTGCTTTGCAAGGTAGTAAACAAGACAGCAGCATCCTCCTGCGCCCTGGTAACAACATTCAGGTTGCATCCCAGGCTGCTATTGGGACGGCTGGTTTCAAGTGCAGTGATCTGCCACATGTTCTCATTTCCCCACATGCCAGACCCCTTTTGACACACTTTTCAAACGAACTGCAGAGATCCAGATGGGACTCATCCAGCCACCCTTGGCTGCCTCTTGTTAAGTACGTGCCCAGCACTTCCATGCAAGGCTCTTGGAGCCAGAAAAAAAATGCAGTCTGCTGCTCACAGCCCAGGCTTTATTCAGGACAGGCTTGCCCTGGAAAAACAACATGGTTTTACAAGCTGCCTATGAAAAATCTCAAGTGCTTCAGGTCCCATGGAAAATGCCATATATATATCTGCATTTAGTTCTCACATTAACCAAGACGTAACTTTATATGCAGGGATAATTTTATGACTGGAGGTGCTATCAGAATTTCAGAGCCCTCAGAAACACTAGGCTGAACTTCTCATTTATGTAGAAATAAGCATGAATCAGTTGATTGAGCAAATGCTTTGCAGCTCCCGAGGGTTTGAATTCTTACAGGGCAAGAGAGGGATTTGCAGGGATTTTAGAAGCTATAGACAAGCACTTTGAGATAATATCTGTGTTTATGAAGGTTTGAACTTTTTTCTACAACTGAGCCAGGAAAGAAACACCAGGCAGGGTCTGATGATATGCCTTTTCTCTGTGTTTTCAGAGCAGTGAAAAACTGGGATCTAGGTGCTGACCTTTCAGGCTTATTCCTACCTTGCTTTCTCTTAAGCCATGAAAATGCTAGTTGAGAGGTGCAGAATTTGGGTGTTGGAGCAGAAAAGAGACAGAGAAAAACTTTAAGTGCACCTTTAGGATCATGCTTCGGATATTTAGGATGACATGATGCCAGGTTTGTGCCATGTAGAAAAGCCTCCTTTCAAAACAGGCTTTCAACACTGTCTGCAATCTGTCCTTCTACAGCTTCTCGCCATCAGCTGTCTCAGGCCAGGACAGGCAAAGAGAACTGCAGGCTCCTTGCTTGTCTGCAATATCTATTGCAGGACACATCTTGAAATTGCTGGCTGACCTCCATGGGCAAGGACCTCCTTCTGCCAGGGCTAGCCAGCATCTGCTGGATATGCCTTGAGTGTGGTACAAGGTCATGCACGTGGGGCTGAGCATCTGATGTCTGATTTGATTCAGAGTGCAAGAGATGCATTTGTGACACAGCAGAAATACCTTTCTGGCTTACAGCATCATCTAGGCTTTAAGTCACCAGTAGGAGTTAATCACCCAGTCCTACACAAGAAAAGCTTGTTTCTGGAATGCTAGGACATCAAAGAGCCATTACCCCCACACACATAGGGCAAGGAGAGATTAACAACAAAACTACCTACTTCTGGGGCTTTTCAGCCTGGCAGCCAACAAGGAGCATCCTCAGCGAAAGCAAAAAAATATATGGAAGCAGGGATGATCCTGAGATTATCCTGAGAAAGGACAGACTCTTCCAGGGAGGGAGTTTGAGATACAAGGTTTGGTAAGATAAGGGGCTTTAGCCTCCCACCAAAGATGATAGATGAGTCCCAGGTAAGTAATGCCAGTGCCTGTCCTGGCAGTCTCTGAAACTCCTAAGTCTGTTGTGGTATTTCATGTCACATCTCTCTGATGAGTCAGATTGCAGATTGGTGTGCTTAGGTAGGACAAGTCCTGGTAAATGCTTGAAATTACTGTGAAGCTTTGAGGGCTCTCACATGCTGATATAAAAACTTTTGTAGACTTGGGTATTTTGCTCCATTTCATGCAGAGGCTTTTGGAAACATTTTCAGTGACACTCCATGTTGTAGCAGCCTGTGGTGTTTTCCCCATGGGACACAGTCCCAACAGGAAACCCTGCTCTGAGAGGTGGGACAGGGAGAGCACTGGAGACACAGATAGTCACAAAGATAAAACATCAGGCTGGCCATTTTGAAACTGATTCAGGAAGCACAAAGTCCACTGGTGGCTTTTGATCCTCAGCTTATGGGCTCCACCATACCTGTGTGCTCCTGCAGCCATCAGACTCACCTGCACATCATGGTGCACATTTGAGGAACATGGGTACCGCAAGGTCTGGCAGGCTGTCTCTCCTCTTCAGGTCTGATTCTGCAGAAGGGTACTATTTATTTCCGCTAGTCAAGCACCTCATGGCTTCAATTCTGTGTCTGGCAGCTCTCTGAGACGTATTTTCCAGGATAACAGGTCAGATTTCAAAATTCAGCTTCAAAAATGATTTGCTGCTTGTTGACAGAAACTTATTACTGAAGATGTCTCTGAGCATGTTCTACTGATCTACACATAAAGCAGATGTTGCCTTCCACAAAGGCTGTTTCAAAGCTACCTGTATACACATAATTTGCACCTTAATCCCCTCCTAATCTCCAGGACAACTGTGCAAAACAAATGTCTCAAGGTTCTCTTGCCAGAAGACTAATCAGGGTTATTAATCTGCTCCACAGGGGCTCAAAAAGGTTTTGCCCTATCCCAACAATAACTTTATGAAATGTAGAAGTCTCAAAATTAAATAGTCTAATTAATAATTATGTAACTAACCCATGGACCAAATGTTGGCCACACAGACTATTTGATAATATATGGAACAACCCCAGGCAGACACAGCACCAAGGAACAAGGGGACCCCCACTGCCATCAGATCCCTCACCAGTTTCGAGAAGTTTTTCTGCATTGCTGCTGTGATGAACACATCTGCTACAAGGACTTTCTCCATAGATGGAGGCTGGGAACGGGGCTCTGGACTTTTTGTCACAGCCTTACCTTCCAGTGCTCCCACAGGATTCTGGCACCAAGAACAAGAATTAGGTGTTCAGGTCATGAAAGAAAAAAAGAAAACACAAATAGGAGACATCAGCTGACAAATGAGTTTGTAAGGGAAGAAGGAACATGATCTCTGTCCACAGTGAAGACAATGAGAAATGACAGGCTTAAAGGCAGCACAGGTACTTGGGCTGGACACTAGGACATGTTCTCCAGAAGTAAAATCAAAGAATTATAGAATCCTTTTGGTTGGAAGAAACCTTTAAGATCATCAAGTCCAAGTGTTAACCCAGCACTGCCAGGTCACCACAAAAACCATGTCCCTCAGCACCACATCTACACAGCTTTGAAACCCTTCCAGGGATGAGGACTCCACCACTGCCCTAGGCAGCCTGGTCCAGGGCTTCACAACCCTTTTGGGGAAGAAATTGTTCCTCATGTCCAGCTTAAACCTCCCCTGGCACAACTTGAAGCCATTTCCTCTTGTCCTATCTTTTGTTCCTTGGGAGAAGAGGCAAACCCCCACCTGGCTCCAACCTCCTTTCAAGGAATTATTGAGAGCAAGAAGGTCTCCCCTGAGCCTTCTTTTCTCCAGGATAGACCCTTCACCAGCTTCATTTCCCTTCTCTGGAGATGCTCCAGACCTTCAGTGTCCTTCTAGATCTAGGGACCCAAAACTGAACATAGTAAAGTAGCACCAGCTCCATTATTTGCAGTAAATAGCGTCAGTGATTTACACTAGAATAGCCTGTGCAGCTGTGGTAATGTTTCTGTGCTCAGAACTCTTTAAGATGGACAAACATCCATCTGACAGGGGAATAAATAGGCAGCCTGTGGGGTAAAATACACCTTTAAGGTAGAAAATGGGCTTAATAACCTCTTCATGTCTTCTTTCTCAGTACTTTAATGACTAAAGAAACTTAAGTTTGGTGAGGCAGTATCTTTATTTGGCCAACAGACTATGGAAAAAAAAAAAAAGAAAGTTTCTAGACAGAGGCTTGTCTGTGGCTATACTAGGAGTTCTACAGCTAATGCCTTTGTACAGTCAAATCAGATGATGTCATAAAAATAGATGGCCCTCAAATTTTCTTGCATGATTTTTCCCCTCTAGAAAACTCATTTCAAGAAACAGTTTATATCCCAAGACCTTTGGAATCACCCAGAACAATGTGCCATAACCAAAAGTGAAGGAAAAAAAAAATTTCTCCAAAAATATGATGTAAGGGATAGGATGTGTCTGTATTGCCTTCAGCTTCTGCTATTTCATTCATTTCCCTTTTAATACATCACCAGCAAGAAGACATACTCCATCTCCCTTTTCATTTGGTTCAGCATCTTGGACATTAAACTCTAACATTTTCACATGGGTGACAAAGCTGAGAAGTGTTTTCTGTAGGTTTCTGAAGCCATGGATGGGATGGGGAGCAGTACTCTTCTGAGACCACGAGCAGGTGGAAGGGCTGCAGCAATATTTCATGGGGAGAAGTCACTCCACGTATTCCCAGTCCTCAATGAAATGCCATGATGATGTCTCAGGGTGCTCCTGGGAGCACCCCTGTAGTTCCCATGTGCAAGAAACTATTTAAAAAGAACAAGAAAACAAAGAAACAAACAAATATAACTTAAACAGTACCCATTACTCTGTTCAGAAGTATATCAACAGTCTGCTCAACTTCTTGGTGAGGCAACTGCTGGGCCACCTGACTGCAGCCCCCTCCTGCCATATGTCCTCCAGAGCTTTCTGCTGCCACAGGTTCCAGGAGCTCTGCCACAGCCTGCCAGGGACAACTGGCTGGTTTGGCTGATGCAACATATGCTTTCTGCAAAAAGGCATGGCAAGCAGATGCTGTAGATCCAGACTGACCTCACAGCAGTCAGTGAGGGGAAATTCTGAGAGGAAAGACACTGCACAGCATACCTGTTGCACATGTGCTCAGCTACAGGCAACCAAAGACAGCACTGTTAAGTGCAGATAGAAAAATTCATTGTTTGTCTAATTAATGTCTTCCTGGCCTAACTAGAATACAATTTATTTAGTCCAGTTATTATAAAGGTGCCTGCAATCTAAATGACCTTCTTATTGATAGGAATTAGCAAAACCTAAAATTGCTGTATACACATCTCCCAGAGCTTCACCACATATGGGTGATGCTCCCCTGTCCTACACAATGTTATGAGAGACCATCAGCTTCTCAGATCCTTTACCTAGAGAAGTATGATGATGGCAGTGTGTGTGAGAGTGAGGGGGGGGATGATCTTCCCCCATAACCCTGAGTTTGGTCAGAACTACTTCTGTGTCTTAACTCTATTTCTTAGTGGATTATGGTCTTCCTGTTGCTGTTTGCCCACAAGCTTATATACACCATGATGCTTTCTCCTTATAGGGTTTGATATCTTTTAAGGGGGGCATCCATGCAGTTGGACAAAATAATGCAAAGCTTAAACTAAAACACATTTGAGAATAATAGTGTTAAAGCAAACCTGAAACCCCAGGCTGGCAATAGGTATTCAAACATTCAGTTATTCTGCTGCTACAGCTACAAGAAGCAAGACAAAGGACCTCTGCTCCTTAGGAAAAATCATTAGCACAAGAAAGGCTTTTAAATAATTTTGAAAGCACAAATCAAAATCATCCTGGAGCATCTCTTTATTGTTTTATAGTTTGATGTCTAGTGCTAGCATTGTCATCAGCCATTTGGCTGGTCTACCAGGCTACAAGCTGGGGGAAGAGTTGCCCTGATAGCCCTGTGCTGTCCAGGGGAGTGCCTCTGCCTAGGGGTGCAGAGGTAGAGTTCACAATGCTACCATGCCTTCCTATCAGTGGTGGGACCAACTGCTGACCACAGTGCAGGGATATGGCCCAGACCTCAGAGCTGCACAGACACACACTGCATGGTGCTGGGCGGGGCCTTGTGCCATCCTTGATGCCCATAGAGAAAGAATGACCAGGGCAATCAATAATCTGCAGACCTGCTGCAGAGCTGCAGCCACAAAACTGGGTAGGTTTGAGCACTGCCTGTGGTTGGGTGAGCTGAGCCTCTTGGGGCTTCTTAAGTGTGAGCAGTCTTACATCACATTTACAAGAGCTAACTGGACAGGATATTTATCTCTAAACTTACCAGTTTACCACTCTTAAATCACTTTTTGCTTTGTCCTTTAGCATTGCAGTTCCACAGTACTGACCCAGGCTGTTACATTGTTGGTTCTTCACATTGCACGTAGGGTACCTGTTCTAGGAGTCCTACAATGTTGGTAGAGTGGCCTCGGTGATGTCCTCCTTCCCCAGCTATCACCTTTCCATGAAGACCTGTGAGTTAGCATTGCCTCAGATGAGAAGAATTTAGTCAGAGGAAAACAGAGAAATGTGGCCCAAATTCTGTCATTGTTACATAAAACCCTCTTGCTGAACATCTGGAGAACATCTGAAGTTTAACAAAGCAGGCCCACAGGCAGAGGCATTTTTGACCTTCCTTGTAATGGAAGCAAGGAAAAAAAAAAAACCAAACTGAAAAAAGGGAATTTAATATAACCAGAAATGAAAGAAAAATGGGCCCAGCACATCAGGGCCCGCTTTGGCCTGAACACCCAACAAGGCCCCCACAATCCTTCCTGGACAGTGCACTAGTGTGGGAAGAGACAAGGCAACACACCTAAACACAAGGCATTGGGCACTGCTGAAAAATCCCTGCTGGTCCCAGTCTTCGGGAGAAGGCAGCTCTTTACCAGGCTCTGTTCTAGACTCCGTTTCTTCTGGGCAAACTGGAATTTAAAGGGCATGTTTATATTTTTCTCATGGGTAAAACTGAGAAACACTCCAGAGGAAGCTTGAAAACTGACAATTTTTGCTGTTCTGGGATTTTTCCTCCTTTCAGTACAGGGAAAAAGCAAAGGCATGCTTGGCAAGGGGGAGAGGTATAAACCAGCTGGAAAACATCCCAAAGTCAGAGAAAGTTTTCTCCAGGTGTCTTCTGCATCCATGCATTTCCCATGGCCTGGCTAGGAGATGAGTAGGACATAGCCCCAGGGGGGTGCAGGAGCTGTGTAGGGGTGAAGCCCCCTTTTCCAACCCACCCTTACTGGCAGCAGTAGGCATGCAGCCCAGGGTCTTGCCTGTCTCATGTTCCCTTCCTTCATGGCTGATTCACACTGAGGACTTAATCAGGCCTTTAAGAAGTATTTCTTGAGCTGTAACATTAACTGCCTTCATTAGGACAGACATGAAGGCATTTTTTCCTAACTTTCCACAGAGAGAAGAGAGGGACATCTGATACAAACTGCAGCCACATACAGTGCCTCCCCAGAAGTGCTCCTCATACTTTCTGGTTGTAAGATGTCCCCAACACTGTGGGACACCAGGGAGTCCAACAAGAATCTCAGCTGAGATGTCTGACCAGGAGAGAAAATGACTAAGAGCAGGACATGACACAGGGGAGAAGCAAGTCAGTTCCTCTCCTTTACAGAAAGGGGACACGAATGTGGTCCACTGGTCAGCAAGTGACTGTGCATGGATCCACAGTTGAAGACTACAACAGATCCCTGGGACATGGAAGCTTCCCCCAAAACAGGCACCCTTCAGCACTGTTTTAGGATGTAAAACAAATGCTCAGAGAGCACTGGGCCTGGCAAAGCTGGATGAGATGTTTGATAACTCCACCACCAGCCTTGTCTGCAGAGCAGCACATGTCCAGGAAATGAGGTACTAAGGAGAAATACTGAGCATAAGCAGAAAGGAAACACAGCTTACCTCATCATGATGATCACCATCCTTCTGCACCTGGTGTTCTGGAAGCAAGAGTCTCTACCTGTGAAGATTTGTGACTTTTTTTTTTTGCGCAACCAGAGGGCAAATGGAAGCCCCATAAGCAGTTCTCATACTTTGAGAGCTCAGTGCACCTCTCATAAAATTTTTATGTACTATTATAATAGATTAAGAGAATTCACAGCATTTCTCAAATCCATGGCATTCAATAATAGCCAGATTTTCTATGCAGAAACAATAGATCTCTCTTCTTCTATCCCTTATGCTTTTATGTGAGAACTTCTGCTGGAGTCCTTCCAGATCCCAACAACATCTATTTTACCAAGTGACATTTTGAACATTTGGAGCCCTTGAAATTTAAGTCAGACAAACTTCCAAAGGGATTGTGGAAAACAATTTATTTGACAAATTTCCAAAGTGGACAATTTTAGTAAAACACAGGCATAAAACTAACACATACAATGGGTTTTTGGATACAAAGTACAGAGTTTGGGATGCCAATACCCGGCAATCACTGTTACTTTCTCAGAAGCGTACAAAGTTGTAGCGAGAGCACCAATGGAAGCGCTGAAACAAAAATCTCACCCAGCCAAACCACATCTTCAGCGTGGTCCTGGAAACAATTTTGTAAACACCAAGGGTCCATGTCACCCAGGCAATGATAGCACCTTTGTCAGCATATCTGTAGGGTGTAAGTTAAAGACCCTGGCAGATAATGGCAGCCTTTCCCTTGACTTTGCTGGGCTTTGGGTGAGGCCCTAATTCAATATATAGTACAGCTAGTGGGTTTCCCTAGGGCCCAGGTGCCTAACTCCTAGATGGTGCTATAGAAACAATAGTCCCAGAGTTCACTGGGAATTAGACAGCTTGGCACCTAAAATATATAAAAGAATCCCACTAACTGGGCTCAGAGAGATTTTCCAGAATGGACCTTGGACTACAGCACAAGTCATCAGGTTATTAATGAGGTTCCTGGTTTCACTGTAGGACCATGAGATCAGTTGGTGAAAGAGTGCAGTTATGTAGCTTCTTATAGGGTTTCCCCTCTCCCCAATGGCTGCTGTCCATCTTTCACTTGGTCAGTGACCAGCCTCCCTGCCCTTAATTGGAATGTCAACACTGAGGGATGCTCCACCACCCACCTCCATCTCAGCCCCAGGAAGTAAGTGCCCCATCCCATGGCACTGGAGGCCAAAGATGCTTCCACCTGGCTTGGATAATGCAGTCCAGCCCTCCCCCAGCAAGCACAAGAGATACAAGCCAAACTTGCCCATCATGACAGTGATCCCTCTCAAAGCTTTTTGACTTGTTGAATGTTTTGCTTGAAACACAGCATTAGGTTAGGACCATTGTGAGCTGGGCAAGTGCTCAGCTGATGTATGAAATAAAGGGGAAAAAAAAAAGAACAAATAAAACTATATCTGCAAAGAGCATAATTAGCCTTATGAGACCAGGCTAGTCCTTAGTGGTACAAAATTCCTCATCCTGACTTTTTCTTGGCAAAAAAAACAGTGGGATGAGTTTGCTATAGGTGTTCTGGCAGCTTATTGCTAGATCTGCTAGTGTTTCTCTGCTGTGGGGAGGGAGAAGCAGTCATGGTCAGGAAGGGGAAGTTTGAAGCTAACAGAGTAAAGTTACAGATGATGAAGCAGAAGAAGGATAGGGACTATGCACAGCCAGACTGTGGCGATATGGCTGTCTGCATAGACACAAATTCCTCACATTGGTCAAGAATACTGTTAATTTTTTTTTGTTGTTTTGTTGGTTTTCATTTTTACACAAGACACAAGCAGGCATGGCTTTGTCAGGAACCCACCCAGACGCTCAGTCAACAGCTATTTTCCTGGAGACAGTTTGGTAGAAGACGCCACGAAGCAGAGAGGTATAGTCAGGCACACGGAAGAGGTGGCGCTCCCCATAGACCACGTCATAATCTGCACTCTTCCCTGTGACCAGGACACGGATGTTGGGCTCGTTGATTTGGCTGCCCACTGCCAGCACATAGATCTCGATGCCAGCCTGCTGAGCTTCCTGCACTGCCCTCTCAATGGCCCTCGGGGTGATCCCTTGAGAGTTGCCATCAGAAAACACCAGCGCTCGCTTTTTTGCCCTAGCACGGGAGGAACGCTGGTAGAGTCCCGTGACGTACCGCAGAGCAGCATTGATGTCTGTGGCTTCATTAATGAACTCCATGTTGTCAATGGCTTTAGCGATGACTGTGTAGTTGTACTGGAACTGAGCTTCCACTTTCTGCTGGTTCTTGCCACTGTACTGGACCACTGAGACGCGCACAGAGTCATCGGCAGGCTTGCTGGCCTCCAGGAACCTCTCTGCCAGCCGCTTCACGAACTTTTTGGTAGTCTCAAAGTTCTTGCTCCCCACACTGGTGGAGCTGTCCACCAGCAATGTGATGTCTGCCAGCCCCTCAAAAGTGACTGCAAAGAGAAAGGCCCAGGGCTGGTTAAACTGTGCTTCTGCCTCCTCCATGGAGAGCTGCTGTCTCGCGTGCTTTCTGCCCTGTCAAACCTGGGAAATTCTCACTCTCTAGGTATCTGCCAGCTTGGTTTCACCCACCCCCATGTTGTCCTAGACTTGTCTTTTTACACTTTCATTCCTCCTTTTATTTGGTTTTCAACAGGTTGCATTCCCAAGTACTTACCTGGCTTAGATAATCTAATGACTCCTGTTGCTTAAATGTAGCTCTGTCCTTGCAAGCCTAGGGAACCACTTCATCTTCTGAGGCTGGCTTCTTTCTTTGATGAATTTGAGGATTGTATGCACTTCTAACTTGGAGGCATACCCCAACTAAATTCCTCCCTGCACTCACTTTCCAAGCAACTTTCTCAAATATCTCTGCCACAGTGCTGATTTTCCCCTGTGCTCCCACCAACACACAGCAACTGATCTCATTACCTGGCTCAGCCCTTGAGGGCTAAAATCTGGCACAGGTTTGAGGTGCCAGAAAATCATCTGTCTAGGCTTTTACTCCAGGTGCTTTGTGCTCACATGTGAGAGAAACCCTGCGAGTGCATGACAAGGTTTGCTCACTTCTCCAACCTAGAAGACTCCCTGTTCCAAGAGGTCTCCAAGCTAACCATTCCCATAAACACAAACTTCTCCTTCCCCCACCACAGCACTCACAACCCCTTGGTGGGGCAGGAGGAGTCAATACTCACTCGGACAAGTGTAGTCTGGACATTTCTTCTCTGTTGGTAAAAAAGAAAAAAAAAAGAAAAAAGTCACCAAAAGTAATGTCACCAGCTCACCCAGGAAAACCACTTCTGTAGGTACCCACAGAACAGACAAACTCTCACCTCAGCCAAAGTACAAAGCACTGTGAAAAGGCTAAAAATATGTACCAGAAAGCACAGAGGTGCATGCTTGAAAAATGCTCTGGACAGAGATGTCCTGCAGCAGGAGAAGATCTGAACCTGGCCAAAAAATGTTCTGAGACATGAGATATCCTTATCCCTTGAATGCTGGTCTCTTCCCTCAATGCCTACTTCAGAGCATGACTTAAGGAAGACAAGGGAGGGCAGCCTGCATCCCTCATCCTTTGGCTGAGGCAATCCTCGCTACCTTATTGCCTCCAGCCTCAACCTTTCACCCACCTTGGCAGACATAGGAGGTGATGTTTTGCAAAAAGGTGTCATCCAGGAGCTCAGCGTAGTTGTCCCTTTGGATGGACAGTCCTGGCCTGGTTGGTCTGCTTAAACAAGCAATGTCATTCAGGTGATCTGGATTTGGAGGGTTCCGGAAAATGTCTCCTATCCCAAGAGAAACCACCTGCAGGGAAGTTAGAGTCCATCACCAGATACATCCATCATCTAACACATTCATAAAATTAAGCACCTGTCATTTCACGAGTGTGTTTCTAGTGACAAGTCCCCCATGCCCTAGCAAAGACATGGAGACCCTCAGAGAGCCTGCACTGCTCTGGTGCACAGCTGCTGTATGGCAGTTCCCTGCAGGCAGGGTCCTTCCCCTGTGACCTTACCGGGGTGACATCACACAGAGAGTTGAGTGGGGTAGGGTCCCGCAGCGTGTCAGAGCGTCCATCTGTGATGACGATAGCGACACGCTTGTCAGAGGTGAATCTCCGTAGCAGGTTCTCCTTTGTGAACTGCAGGGCTTCTCCAGTGAAGGTGCCCCCAGCTATCCATTTCAGGTTCTTGACTGCCCTGCAAGCACAGACAACAGTGAGCCTGCAAAGCCCTGCCCCATGGATACTGAATGACCCCTGGAAACACATATCTCTGACACGCTTGAGAGGCAGGGCAATATCCCTGCATGGGGCTTTAGGTGGAAAACTGACAAGCTCCCTGGCATCAGCACCACCTATAGTGCCATGGATGGTTACTTTCCACTAAAGAACATTTAGCAGCCTTGCAGTTGCAGGAGCTTCTGGCGTGGAGATGGAGGATGGGAGTAGCTGTCCCTGGGTCAGGTCTTTGCATGATGTGCTGAGACTGCACAGACTCACTGTTTGAGCGCCCCAATGTTGTCTATGTTGGCATCCCCCATGGCCACCAGTTCCTGTGTGTTGTCATGGCTGTACTGTACAACGCCAACACGAGACTCCCCAGCTTCAAACTGTTGGGAAAAAAAAACACACAGAAAACAGAGTCATACATCTAAAGGGGCCCAGAGAGCTAAGAAATGCTGCTGGTGGTTTGTGCCAAACACCTCTGCAGCAGCAGGGCATTCAGCCCCTTGCCTTTCCAGGCAGAGGAGCCCCAATGGGAGTGGCTGCACATGGGAACTAATCCAGCAAGCCTGTCAATCAAACAAGACCCAAACCCGGGTTTCCCATCTCAGTGATCTCAACCCAAGCCATTGGCCATGGTGGGTGTCTAGGAAAAGACTTTTTCAATACCTCTATTTCTCTCCCAGCACAGTGGTTCTGCTGCCTGTCTCTAGCCTTTCTGCCTGTTACTGGCTGTTTGCCAGCCAAAGAAACCCCCATGTGTGCCCATACAAGCGTCCAATTGCAGGTTGCTGGGGCTTTACAACCCGTGTGCTACAGATGTTAATGGTTATAGCTTCTGGAAAGACTGGATCTCAAATCCCTTCTAAATCACAGAGGTAAATGAAACTTCCCACACACAGGTTGCCAGGGAAGTGTTGGGGGGGGGGTGGGGTGAGTATTTGTGTTCCCTTTCAGCCTGGAGGATTCACTACTAATACAATATTGGGTTTTGAGGCTTCAAAAGTCCTTTTTTATAGTGTGCTTAACTGGTAACCTAAACCCAGGCTTGGGGCAGGAAAGGGTGCCTGGCAGGGTGGCCATCAAGGAGCTAGAGGAAGTTGCAACACATCTCATGTTATCTACTCCAACGGCCTGAAATGCTCATCAGGACACAGAAGAGATTGAAAAGCTGTTTCATCAGGCAAATGCTTGATGAGATGCTCTGGGACACAGAGGAAGAGTTCACAGCCACAGCCAGCAGAGTCCCTTTGCCAAGAAAGAGAGAAGTGTCTATATTTTGAGACAAACTGCTTTTTCATCTCCATCATTTTATGAATCTGGGAGGAATCACCACTCATCCCAGTTCCACAGTTGAAGCTAAGCTTTGTGGAAGCAATTTGGAGTGGAGGCATTTCCTCATTTCTCTGCTTGCAGTGAAATACAAGTGAGTGCACACAAGTGCATCCCAGCACTCGGTGGAAATCTCACCTTCACACGCTCATCCTTGCTCAGGCGGTCAATGACTTTGATGATGAAGTCTTTGGCAATCTGGAAGTTCTGCAGGCCGATACTCTCTGAGCTGTCCAACACGAAGAGGAGGTCGACAGGACCACAGGTGCACTCTGCAGAAGGCACAGGAGCAGAGGGGTGCATGTTGCAGAAGGCACAGGAGCAGAGGGGTGCATGTTGTCCCCCCAAGCAGTTTGCTCAGAGCAGCACATTTGGCAGGGAGGTAGAGCAAAAGCAAGCAACAGATGTCTGCTGCTAGTCCTGACCAGGTGAGCACCTCTGCCCTACCTACACAGTGTGAAATAAAGTGGTAAAATAGCAGAGTAGGTGACTCGAAAGTCAGTTCACTAATTTTTCCAACTGCCATTTTGCTCAGTGCCTCTTACAAGACACACGGTATTTCCAAGCTGTGAGTGTCCTTAAAACACACGGTAATTATTCCAAAGCCCGTTTCCTCATCAGCCTTCTCACTTCTTCCATTCACTCAGCCCAGCAGGACAGAGGTGATGCTGGTGGGCTGGAGGAGGCTGACTCAGCTTGCTCCCCTCTTTCCCATTGCTGAAGAACATCATGTGCCCTTGGCTCTTAACTTCAGGCTTTTGGACTGCAAACCCAACCCATTGGGACAGCACCAGAGGAAAAAAACTCATCATATTTCTCTGCAGACCAGCACAGGATTTGGAAGGAGAAAACCAGAGCTGGATCCACAGCATGCCCTGAACTGACATCCCTTTCAATTGCAAAAAGGGTGGAGAAAATCTGCCTGCAGTTTGCTGGCACAGGGCACCTCAACAACAGTTTTCCAGTTGCAGGACCCAGCCACAGCAGCTCCTGAATCCACACAGCACCATCAGGGAGAGCTCGCTGCCCTCCCCTGCCTCTCTCATGCTTGGTCCTCCCACCAGGGCTCTTACCACATCTCCATAGCAGAAAGCAAGAAGCAGGGAAAGGGAGGGTGTGCAAGCAAGAAGGGCTAGCAAATGTTTGCAGAACAACTTTGCCTAGTAACACTCACCACAGCAAGCTAGAGAAGAAGGGAGAGAAAGAGAAAACGTTACAATGCTTGACACAAGGGTTTTTCGCACCCTCATACAGACTGCATGCTTGTGTTTCTGCAAACCCAAAGACACTTGGTCTGGATATTTCAAGCTCACAAAAGTTTCCCTCCAGTTGGAAATATCCAGATCTCTCTCCTATTTCAGACTGTGGTGTCCCAACCCGGAGCACTGCATACATTCTTATTTAAATACATGCTGTGTAGTCTTCCTTAAATAAAAATCAAAGCTAATTCTGGAGGGATTTAGTAAATCACCAGAGCATGGAGCTCAAACTCAGTTACCTAAGTACCCTGGGTCCTTCCAGCACTTCATTACTGGCTGCAGTCCAGAAACCCTTTGCAGCACATGGTACTGCTCCCCACAGCAAGATACCCCAGAACAGACCTCTCTTTCCCAAGGGGGAAAGTCAGGCCCTGCTATTTAAGAAAATAACATTGTAAAATGGTCCACACAAATATTTTTACACAGCTTTCCTCGTATTTTCCATGAAAAGTAGTTGAGTATGTACAGAGTCACTGACACGGCAAACCAGCCTGCAGCACTCACAAGTGAAACACGTTGGCACAACCTACTCTGGAGATCAAGCTGGAGGTCCCTGGGTCAAGAAAAGGGTCAACAATGCACAGATCTGCCTCTTAGGTTGCTGTCCCAGCTGCAGGGAGGATGTCTCACCTCTCCCCCTGACTTGCTGACTTAATTGCAACTCATGGAAGGGACAGCAATACTCATGACATCATCACTCTGCCTGATGCCTGGGGATGGCCCTGCTCACTGGGGACTAGACAAAGAGAAGCTACCTCCTGCACAGCAAGGAGCAGAAGCATGGGGATACTCACAGCACATCTTCATGATGATGTCCAAGATTTCACATTCCTGAAAACAAAGGTAAAGAAATGTTTCGATAACAATGAAGGCAGCTCCCTAGCTCCCAGGTGCTGCCCACCACCCCCACTGCTGCTCTGTGCCCTCAAAGCAGGTCCTGATGCAGAAGAGTGATGTGCAAGTGGGGTGCACTGCAGAAGGAGCATGAGGTTTCCCCAACAGTTACACCCTCCCTGGAGCCATCCTGCAGGGCAGGGTAAGCAGACCAAGCAAGCAGCATCCCAACCCTGTCCCACTCACATCTGGTCCTGGAGGCCCCACAGGTCCTGGTGGCCCCTGTCAAACAGAAGTGTGGAGAGAGCAGTTACAAGAGCAGCCAGTTCTATCTGCAGTGTACCCTGCCCATACCTTGCTAAGCAATGCAGACTCTGGAAATGTCTCGAGTTCCCAGTTGCTGGCCCCAGTATTGGGCTTTGAGCAGGTACAACTGCTTGCTTACATGATACTGTGGGGTGGCATGAGGGTGGAGGGAAGGACCCACTTCCACATGTGCCATACCCACCAAAGCGGGGAGGCAAGACTCCTGTTGCAGGCATCAAGCACGCACCCATGTGCGACATAGAATACAAGCTTGGTTGGGGTGGAAGGGACCTTTAAAGGTCGTCTAGTCCAACCCCCCTGCAGTGAGCAAGAACATCTTCAGCTACAGTAGTTTTCTCAGAGCTCAGTCCAATTCAACCTGGAATGTTTTCAGGGATGGGCCATCTACCTGGGCCAGTGTATCACCATTGATGTTGGCCCCACAGCAGGCAGGGGATGGATGGATGTCATCTGCACTTGGAAGGTGCCTTTCCTGTAGCCTCCAGGCTAACATGAGGCAACACAAGCAAGTGGTGTCTCAACACAAATGGAAACGCTTTCAAGTTCAGGACAACTGCTCCAAAAGTCTGCTTGCCCTTAGTGAACCTAATCACAGAAGAATGCTTTACTTGTGAAATTGCACAAGTGTTTGTACTTTTTGCCCTTATTTGGGACAAACATGATTTCAGACCTGTGTACCAGGCTGCAGCAGCAGGCTTTCAGACTGCCTTGCTCCTGCTGTGAGCAGAGCCAAGCACAGCAAGTCCGTGGTGAGCCCTACTGTTGGGAGCTCCATCAGCTGCACTTGCTGATGCAAACCTGCCAGGGTTCCTACTTACCGGGGGGCCTTCACGTCCCCTGTGACCCTTCGCTCCTTTGATGCCTCTGGGGCCAGGGGTTGGGTTCTGTAATGAAAACAAAACCAAAATCCACGAATCAGTGTATGCCAGGGTACTGCACCTTCTCTTCCAGATGTTTGCTGAGCCCTGCCTGACCACAAAGATGCTATCTGAGGTTGCTGTACCAACAAAATAAGTTAGGACTTGGGTGGATCAGGATGGACACTGGGAAAATCTTCCTCCACAGGACAGCTCTGCAGTACAGGTGCAACCACTGGTGCTACCTAGAAACATGCAAAACCCTGCAGAGAAACATACAAATCCACCTCAACCTAACAGACATAGAGATTTGCCAGCCATAAGATATAGGACACACAATGAACAACGGGAGAGAGGTCCCCCTGCCATCAGACACTGCTCAGTGGAGAAGGGAACTTGCAGACTTACAAAGTCTGATGGGCTCTGTTTGATAGGCAAGGCTGCATTAGAGATCCAGCCCAAATCTCCTGCACTGTGTTCCCAAAGATGAGTCAGCTTTATATAGATTACTCACATCATTGCCAGGGTCTCCAGCTTCTCCTTCATCACCTTTAGGACCGACGTAGCCTTTTGTTCCCTGAAAAATAGTACAGAAGAGACTCCTGCATGGGCAGCTGTTGTTAGTGTGGTGAAGCTGGTGCTGGCAAGCAGTGATCTTTGTGAGAGCTGTCTTGGGAGGGGGTTGAAGAGGAACATATAGGCTCCCTAGCATCCAATTGCAGTGCCACTGAAGAAGAGAACTTCTTAGGTGGCTTTCACTGCTATAGCACATCCAGCTGCCCCTGGGTGGCACTCCCAACCCCAGGCTCTGGCTCCAGGGTTGCATTAGAGAGCACGCAGCTCAGGATGCTGCCGCCTCTGGGTATTACTATCAGTGTACCAAGGCAGGACACTTCCATCAAAAATATCCATTACAGGAAGAGGTGGGCAGAAGAAAAATAAATAAATAAAAGGGCTTTGGAGGAACAGGCTGATTGAGGGAGCCCAGTTCACCATGTAGCTGATGGAAAGACTCTAGGAGCCAAAACACTACCCAGGGCAATTTCTGCTGGGTGCACGAGGTAACAGCACACTTACGTTAATGCCAGGTGCACCTCTGTCTCCTGGTCGCCCCTAAGGTTGAAAGAATGGAAGCACGTTAGGTCAGACAAGCAGAAATAATGGTCTCTCAGTTTCAAAGCAGCACAAAAATCTTACCGGGGCACCTGTGAATCCAATTGTGCCATTTCCAGGAGGACCATCCTCCCCCTGGAAAGGAAGAGAGAAATATGTAAGATAATGAAAACCAGACCCCTTAAACAGCACGGCAGCAGGATCCTGCTCTCCTTGGTTTATCTCCACAGAAAAATGTCTGCAAAAATCCATGCTATTGGTGGCTCAGACACTGGTGCAGGCATGTGAAAATCTCATCTTGCTTGTGTGTGACCTGCACAGCCAGAGAGAAGAGAGACACTGTCCCTCTCAGAAACTGGGGACATGGCCACAGCCTAGGAACAGACTGGAAAATATCAGGTCTCTTGTTGCTGGAAAGTACATCTCAGTACATCCTTGGGCCTGCAGATGTTATGCATATTCCAAAGCAGGCTGCTTGCAAATTTTTACAGCATCTCATCTGTGTGTGGATTTAATTTCTTTTCTCCCCAAGTCAAATCGTGCTGCATAGAACCAGTCTGTTGTACATCCTTTCCACATGGCATGCAATCCCTCAAAACAAATACCACTCACCCTTTCTCCCATCAAGCCAGGGTCTCCAGGCAGCCCAGGTGCTCCTGGTAGTCCTTTTGGGCCCTGGAGGGAGCAGAAGAAGCAGTCAAGTATTGCACACTATCCTTTGAGCTGGGAAGATGATGCCTTCCGAGACAACCAGCTACTGTCAGGAGCCCATCACAAGTGGTGTTTTGCTTATACAAGAGCTGGGCCTGGGATTCAGCTTTCTTCCTGCCCTCAGCATCAAATCTGCTGGCAGATTTAGGTGGCTGCCTTTGGAGGACAGTTCCCCCAGCTTCTGTGATGGGAAGCCATGTGGCTTTTGGTATGGCTATACCCTCTCCATGAAATGGCTTCTGGGAGGTGAGGAAAAAGGCAGCTATGTCCTTAAGGACCCATGAAAAATGCCTCAATGTGTCTGCCAGGAGCTAACACCTAAGTTTGTACCTACAACATGTTTCCAAGATCCAAGGGATTTGGGGACAGCCTTAGTGGGCAGCACCTCATGGTCTTCCCTTCATCCCCTCCCCCATAGGTGATGTGGTGATGAAGCAGTGCTGACCTCATTGCCGCGGGGGCCATCATCTCCTCTGTAGCCCTTGGGTCCTGGGGGTCCAGGCTCACCCTAGGGAAACACAAAGAGCTCTTACAACAAGGATTTTCTCTTGGTACCGCTCCTGCCCTGAAGGGCTGGACCCTTCACTTCGTGATGTGATGGGCAGGGCATCTGCCTTATGCTTCACACCCATCAATGAGTGCCCTTTGCCTCAGCCAGACTCACAAGAAAGGACCTATTGGCAGGGGTTAATGCAGGTGGGAAGATGCTTCAGGAGCTGTGCCTGGCTCCCCCGACACCCCTCTGCCTGCACAGGCTGCAGCTCCCCACGCTTCCTTATGCCCTGCTTTCTCTGCAAAGCTCCATTGGAGTCAGCTCTGGCTAAATCCCTGATGAGCAGGAGCCAAACCAAGAGGTTTCTGGGCCAAGGTGTGACACTGCAGGTGCAGGTTGAACACCATATGCTTTCAGCAGTCGCCAGGCTGCAGGAGGGAGCAGCCCTTAAGCAGAGCCTCCATGGCCCTAAAAAGCCACCCCTCTCCTCCACCACTTCAGATAACCTGGTAGGGAAGAGAACCAGGTAGGCAGGGATGATGCCCTCTAGCAGCAAAGCACATCTGGGTTGCACAGTGGCATCTCACAGGCTGTGAGAGAGGTCACCCCAGGGCAGACAATGGTCCTTGGAGGAGCATGTCACGCTGAAGGTGACACAGACCTCCCTCCACAGAGGCCCTCCCCCTGCAAGGCTCAGACATATCTGGGTCACAGCCAGGCTGGCTGAGGCTCTTCCATGGCTCCAGGCAGGGACTTTGTCCTCAGGAGGCTGCAGAGCCCTGGCCGCATGTGCTGGAACAGACCAAAGCTGTCACTTTGCCACATCCCATCTGGGCAGTGGCCACTCACTTCATCAGCTGCAGGACTGGCCAGAAACAGCCAGAGACAAAAAAGGAGGCAGGAAGAGATTTTTTTTTCCCCCTCTCTCCTCCAAGAGCTCCAACAGATGTCCAAGGGAGCCCCTCCATCTTCCATTTGGTGCTAACAGCCCTTCCTGGGGTTTACTTTCCAGGAGACTGGTCATGATGGTGGGTAACAATTGGGTAACGATGTTATTGCCCATGGGTCCAAATGCTTGAATAAGGCAGCATCTCACACGAATCTTGGAGCACAACCAGTGTCCAGGTGATGGAGAGAGCAGAGGTAGGCAGATAGCAAGACGTGGTGGGAGTGAGTGATGGCTTGGTGACTGGCCCCTCCAGCATCGTTGCTGCAGTGGGCCTGACTCCCACCCCCCATTCCCTGTGAGAAGCCATGTGACTTCAGTCTCCTGGCAGGGGGAGGCAGCATTTATTCAATGGTGTCTGGGCTTCAACATCACAGCAGTGCACACGCCAAGAGCTTCCCTCCCTATATTCCGTACACAGGCAACACCTCTGATTTTTTTGGGAGCTGCGTCAGTGCAGTGGCTCAGTCTAGCCCAGCTTTGCAGCCACCTCCTCACCCCCTGAAAGACGAGGAAGCTGAAATCCCCTCCAGCTGTTGCCTCTGCTCCTCTTCTTATGACAAAGGCTGGGAGAAGCTGGTGCCAAACATCAACACATGCACTCTTCTTCCAAGGAAGGGTGTAAATGTGGATGTAGAGGACTTAAAATTACACAGTGTAGTGCAGAGCACTAAACCACTCAAAGACATGTGACCTTATTTCTGCACAAAAGTCCAGAAAAGAAAAAGCTGGGAAGGAAGGACAAGAACACATGACAGTTCAGATCAGCCAAAGCTGAATCAACAGCACCCTTGGGTTGCACAGGCTGTACATGTCCTCATTGTAGCACACAGTGTAAATCCCTCATGGAGCTGGAGGAGTTTATGAAGACACAGGATTTTGGATCAGAAGATCTTCAGCAGGTCCTTGTCCACAGCCCTTCCTGGTGCGACAAGAACCCCAGGAGGGATGGGCACCACAGCCAGGAAGAAAAAGGGCCCACCAAACCTTCCCGTGAGGATCAGGGAAAGAGTCTGCTGACCTTTTGCTTCTCTCAGAAAGAGGATGAAAGGGAGTCACAGGTTAGCAGAAGTCTCTTCCCCTTGCCAAGAGAAATATGCTCTACGAGTCAGAGCCTGCAGATAGCACAGTTTGAAAAACACTCATGTTTGCCAAAGTCCTTCTCTTGTCCAAGCCCAATTACACATTTATTTTTGATTTGGCCAAGCAAAAGCATTCTTCCTCAGCTTATGGATAAAACATCCTCACTTTGCAACTGCTTTTGAAATCTCCCTTGAGCAGTGGAGGCCCTGTGGCAGTTTCTGCTCTGGGGAGGCATCAGAGCTGCTTCTGTAATGTTTCCCTCTCTTACAGGGATTTGACTCAAATTCAGTGCCGAGGAGGGAAAACTGACATCCCACAGGCTCAATGATAGCAGGGAGACCACAGTTCCTCCTTTCTCCTTCTCCTCTCCACCAGTGAAGCCTGGCTGGAGGCGGGATTTATCACAGCCTAGCTCCCCACCATGCTTGCACAGCTTCAGTTCCCAGGCTTGCATCAAATGTCCACCTTAATGCTGTCATCTTCCGCACAGTCCTCCTGCCTTGAATGTGGAATGAGCCTCTACCACACAGTGAGCAGCTCTGGTCCTTCTTCCTTCACTGATGTCAACCTGCAGAACCAGGCCATTACACACACACATCCAAAGAGCTGCTTTCCTACAGGGCCACCTCACAAAATGAGGCCTCTCACCACAGCAGCACCCATCAAGCTTGATGCTGCCAGACACTCTTTGTGGCAGTAGCTCAGCTCATCTACAGATAGTAGGATCTGCACAATCCTTCTGTGCAAATCTGGTGCTCTTCACTACCATGAGACAGGCTTGAGGGAAGCCTCACTCCAGGCAAGCGTATCCTCTCCCCAGGCTTTGGCATGATGCAGGTCTTCCACGAGGGTTACCCATGCTACGAATAACATGAACCCAACAGCAGCCCCTTCATGCTGTCCTGTACTCCAGATGTCCTTCAAGGCTCTTCAACGCTTGGTTAACAATAAAGGAGTTCAAAAGCTGTCATCTTTGTCCACATGCTGGCTTCCATGCTTCACCCCTTGTGCAAGTCCAGCTCCACCAGCATGTGAACCTTTATCTCAATACTTCCCTGTATCTTGGGCTGTCAAAATTCTGATGGTATGGATAGAAGGGAAATTGTCCCACAGAGCCTGGTCTAAGGGTCACATCAAATCCCTCTTGCTCACATGCCAAGACCCAGCTGTACATTGCAATCAGTGGTATCACCATGGAGGATTAATCCAGTAACCCTTCCTGATGCAGAGTTATTGACTGGGAGTTGGGCATGTCTTCAGAAAGAGCCTTTCTGCAGGAGACAGAAGCCTTCCTCAGGCTGGAGGTAGCCAGCTCTGCTCTCCAGAAAGTTCATGGTGTCTGAGCTCTGTACCTCGAGGGGCATGAAGACAAGCAGACTCCAGAGCAGGAGGGCCAGATCTTGTAGCAAGCAGACTTGAGGAATGTTGCCATTGGGACAGAAAGTCTCTGCAGATGGCAAGAGTGTCGGGGACGCTGCTGGAGTGCTGTCAGGCTATCCTCACTGACACAAGATGTCTCATTGATTCCCCTGACTGAGGTGAGCAGCGTCTGGCCCCAGGCCTGAACATTTTGTGCGTTGCTGCAGCTTGCTCTTGCCAGCTTCCAACTCTGTCAGATGTGTTGACATCTGTTTCCATGGGATTAGGAAATGGCATGGAGGTTGTTCTGTCTCCAGCCAGCAGCCATGTCTCCCTTTTTTTAGCCCTCTTAATATTCTGGGTTCTTGTGGAAAACCCTGCCCCTCTTCACCAGCTTTGCTACTCAGTCTAGAAGATGCTGAGAACTTACCCAAAGATTCTGTGGCATCAGTTAAGCCCCCTACTCCACTCTTCCCACTGTCCCAACCACTTCCACCTAGGATTCAGAATCTTAATCCAAGCTCTTACCTGGTCCCCAGGTGGTCCCAGGGGTCCTTCCCGCCCTTGGTCACCAGGTGGTCCAGGCTCCCCCTGAAAACGCACACAGAGGACATGAGAAACTCAGAGGGACAGGTATAGGGCGCAAAGGGCCCTGTATGCAACAAGGAGCAGGGATGCAGCCCTGAAAGCTCATGCCAGATAGAAGCGCATTCATCCAAAGAGGGAGGTTTGTGAGGCAGATTCAGGAGGTGGGTAGGAAGCTATGAGAGTAGTGGGGAGAGAAAGACAGGCTAGTGTGGCCACCTTGAAGCCAAGAAGATAGCCTTAAGAGGAAGACCTTCTGAAGGATGGGAGTGCTTGCCTCCGAGGAACATGTTCTAGCCCATTTTGTACCAGAAAAGTAAATGCCCAGAGAGATCCATTTTGCAAGAACTTCTGCACATACACGGACCTGGCCCTGGTCCCCAAAACCACGTAGCAGCCTTTCCCAGCCACACTCTGGAACCACTGCTGTTTTTCTAGAGCAGCTCCTGCCCTGGGCAGTCTGCACAGACAGGAGTTCCCCATCATGGGCAGTGATTCCAGCTAGCAGCCTCCTTCCTCTACCTCCTCTCTCTCCAGCCTACCATCTCTGCAGAGCTAAGGGGATTTCCAACTGAATGAGCCAGTAGATGAGAACTCTGCTCCCCTCTCCTTTGTTAACACTCAGCACCCTGGACTGGGATAGGACTGTTTGCAGAGAGCCTGGAACACCTGAATCTGTGTGGTTTTGCACCCCAACAGCTCCACTAGAAGGAAATGCCCAAGGGCTGGACATGGTTCAGTTCCACTTTCACTTAACCAAGGTGGAAAGGAACAGCCTTTCACCAGTCCAGCAAGTTGTGTCCCAACAGGGCAGCATGTCTGTCAGACCCAGGCTGGCTCTGGGAGACTGTCCCATCTAGACCCACAGCCAAGAGCAAGCAAGTCAGGGAGACAAAAGGAAAGAGAGGAGGCACGGTCCCCTATTCCTGTAGCCCAAGGGCTTGCTGCAAGTTCCTAGCAATTCAGAAGATAGCTTCCCACCCTGGAAAGTGGAGTATTACTCCCAACAGGACTGCACAGCAGCTGAGCACAGTGCTTTTCACTTCAGAGCCAAGCCACCTCTGACATCAGCCAGCACCAAGGGTGCTACAAGACGGGTATCCTCTGCGTGAGGTGCTGCTCTGCTGCAGTCTTGGGATGTGAGCCCAGGCAGTTCCCAGCCCATGTGGAAGGAAGGCTTTCAGAAATGTCCCATGACAGTCATACCTGACTTATAACTTGGAGGAAATCAGCTGAGAGCTTGGCAACCTAAAGTTGTTACTTGCAAGCTAGAAGCCTCCAGATGCCTAACCCAGACAGTAAATATAAAACATAACTTCAAAAGGCCCCAGAACCCTTGTTTCTGGTGAGGTTACACAGCATTGTGCTTGGACTAAAACTTGTAAGGAAGCAGCCCATCGTTTGCCACACAATTTAACTCCAGGCATGACTTCACACTGGCATGCCTTCATTTCCCGTGCACATCTGCCCTGCACACCATGTGTGGCTGCATGGCCACTCCCTGAGCAGTAAACAGGAATGGGGAGGCTGCCAACAGCCCCCGACAGAGCTGCCCCCTCCACAGGGCAGACCTCTGCCCCCCCACTCTGTGCTGGTGCTGGATATTGTCTGTCCTTGTTGCAGGGAGAGGCGTAGAGTGGTGCAGTGACAGCCACTCAGTAGCACCAGGACACAGCTGGGCACCTGCCAGCATGCTGCTGCTGGACACCATGGCTCCTGCTGCCCCCACCCTGCACAGCAGCACCCCTTGTCCCTTTCTGGCATGTGTGGCACCTCTGTTGCTTGCCACATGTTTGTTCTGGCCTGCCAAGGTCTCCTGCCTCTCTCTCCCACCCTCATGCTGGGTGACTCACCACTGGCAGGCAGGAAAAATACTTTCCTAGTGACTCCCACTCCAAAGAGGACAGAAGGGTGTTCCCCCTCCTGTTTGCATGTGCTGCCCTGTCATTAATGGCACTTGTGCCCTCCTCCCTGAGCCACCAATACCCCATGCAACCCCTCAGCACCTGGAGGAGGGCACCTTGACTCCTTGCTCTCCTGGTTTTGCAGCCACCAGGCAGGGGCAGACCCCCTTCTGCCTGCTCTTGGCTTACTGGACATGTTCACCTCTGGGTTTTGTCTGTTTGGCGATAAACTAACAGAATAAAGGGGTGATTTCTGGGCAACAATGGCAGGTCATCCCCCCCAGACTGGCAGGTAAAGGCAGTGAGCTTGCCTACTGGCCCACAGGCTGGTGGAGTTAACCACCAGGCACCTATTTCTAGTCCCTGGCTGCCAAGCATGCCCCATTTAAAAGCAGACACCAAAAGGCACCCCATGGATGCAGTTACCCGCTCTCCTCTCGGCCCGCGGTCACCCGGTGAGCCCGGGGGGCCTCTTTCTCCATTGCTGCCCTGCAAGAAGATGGTAGGAACACAAAATCAAGACCTGCTCCCAGCAGCAGCAAAGCCCTCCCTCATTGTCCACTTCTGAGTGGGCTCACCCCCAGAACCTCTTCCTCCTCTGCAGGGTACAAACCCCTGTCCATACAGTGCCCAGTAGCAGTGTCCTAACTTACCCGTTCTCCAGGAGGACCATCTGCACCTGGAGCACCCTACAGAGAAATTACAAAGGTCATCAGGTGGTGGGGATGGCCAGCAAGCACGTATATAGTGCATCACAGGCATGGACAGAGGACTCACCTCATCACCTGTCTCTCCTGCTGGTCCAGGCTCACCCTGGTTTCCAGGTGTGCCCTGGGTGAGCAAGACACAGGGATGCAAAGTCAGCAGGTTTTGGAGCAAAACCCAGAGCATTTGCAGACCCTTGGGCAAGCTCTGTTTCAAAGCCAGAGCCAGTTCAGGGGACCTCTCCCTCTCACAGAGGGCAGAAGATGGTCACACACACACATCACACACCTTCTCTCCAGGGCTGCCAGGAATTCCCTGCCGACCAGGTTTTCCGTCATCCCCAGGCTCTCCCTTCACAAGGACACAAGGCACCATTAAGACTGCATCCAGCATCAGTGGTGGATTTCAGCTACCATGGCCCAGAGGCCAGCAGGGGCACCAGTGCACCCCAAGCCCCTTTCTGGTCTGCATTCTCTCCCCAGGGAGCTCCCCATCCCCAGCAGATCTCCCCTCACTCCACCCACCCTCTGCAAGCCACCTTTTGACAGCAGCCCCTAAACATCTCGGGGATGCTCAGGTCAGGCTTGTGGGCACCTGCTAAGTTCAGGCATGCTGGGAGCCACGCCAGTCAGATCTTACTGTGGGTGACAGGCAGCATCCTCTAGCATAGGCTTGCCCTCAGGCAGTGCAAGGAGGCCAATGATGTGTCAATTGCCTCCTCTCCCTCTTGCGGAAGAGGGGTCCCAGCACCCTTCTTTCTGTGCAGGACTGGGCAGAGTGGTTCACCTTTCCTCCCTTGGGTCCATAAGCACCAGGATCTCCCTTCGGTCCAGGCAGGCCTTGAGCTCCCTGGTGAAAATAAAGGCAGCATCACTGAAAACCAAGCTGGTATCACTGTCTGTGGGAAACTGGGCATGGGACAAGCATCCCAGCAGCCTGGCCCACAGCTCCCCAGCAGGATGGACATGTATTCAGGAGTGACACGGGGATGGCATGGTACTGTTGCACTATGGAGCCATGCAGGCAATGCTGTGACCACATTGCTGAAACACTGCAAAACTGAGCGTGCTCCTGCAGCTCAGAGGAAAATGGTAGACAAGGTGGTTGTTTGGCTGCTGGGGGTGGTGCCACCATGGATGCATCATCCTGGGAGCATGGAAACAAGCAGGGAAACTGGAGAAATACAATGTCAAAATAACATTTCCCAGAGCCCTCCAAACTCTCCAACATTTTCTGATTGGTTGATGATAGCACGGTGAAAGTTTTTACTCCTGGGCTTGCCTCTCGGGCACAGAGCTCTTCATCACCAAGTTCCTTGTGCTGAACAGCCTCCAGTTAAATGCTCCCCAACTGTGCAGCTTCCCAGGCAGACCCATGCAATGGGGGACAGCTTCCAGGCACAGACAAGGCAGACTGCCCTGGGGACACACCCAAGCTGCCATGCCTGAGATGAACATTGCATGTCTAGAGGCATATTTCCAAGTGTGGCAACTCCCTCCCCACAGCTCTCCTTCTTGAAGGGCTGCCATGGACCATCACAGATGACCCACTGCTCTGGTTCATCCATATGCAAGGGACACCCACAGGGTACGTACGTAAAATCCAGGGGAGCCTTTGCAGCCAGGTAACCCAGGGTATCCAGCTTCACCCTGTCAGATAAAACAAGTGTCTCCATGAGCAGTGCCCATGGGAATACCCCATCCATCATATCTCAGTGCCATGAAAGGGACATCTCAGCCCTGTCCCTGCCTGGCAGGTGGATGTCCCTGCAGTCTCCACCACCCCACACAGGACATTGGCTTCATTCAGGACCCCTCAGTGGTTTTAGAGGAGTATCCTGGCAAAAGTCAGAGTCCTCAGTCTCAGCAAGGTGCCACAGAGCCAAGGTTTACCTTCATGCCATCAATGCCATCAATTCCACGCCTGCCCTTCTCACCCTGAAACAGAGAATAGGGACCATGAAGAAGTGCTTTCCAAAAACCCTTCTCCCCACCAAGTATCAACCAGAAAGAATAAATGGTGCAAAAGCAGAGGCTGACCTTGGCTCCTTTGGCTCCTCTCGAGCCCTGCAAAGGGAAGGAGAGAGGTCTTAGGCCCCCATGCAGAGCAGATCCATCCCCCCCCCGGCTTGGTCCATGGGTGCAGGCATTCACCATGTCCCTGCACACCACTGGTCTCTTCCATTCTGCCTGGCTGTGCACCCTGCATGGTGCTTGTCTGATCCCCAAGGCAAACTGGCTGTTCCCATTGGAACCCCTCTCCTGGCACAGGCAGTGCCAGCAGGAGGGACAGATGCCTGGGCACATACCAGACCCCAATACCATGCAGCTGCAGGGCAGCCTGGGATAACCAAGCAGAAGGACACAGAGACCACAGAATCACAGGATAGTAGGGGTTGGAAGGGACCTCTGGAGATCATCTCATCCAACCTCCTTGCTTCAGCAGATTGCCCAGGATCGTGTCCAGGTGCATTTGGAGTCTCTCCACAGGAGGGCACTCCACAGCTTCTTTGGGTAGGCCATTCCAGGGCTTTGGCACCCTCAAAGTGAAGAAATTTTCCCTTATCCCCCCAACATCCTTGATGCCCTCACCTTTTCTCCTCTACTTCCTTTATCACCCTAGAGGTAAGAGAGAAAAACAGGAGAATGAAAAGACTTGCAGCTCAAAGCCTGTGGCCCATCTGTGAACCATGCCCACAACCCTGCAGCCCCATGTACCTTCATTCCTTGGTAGCCAACAGGTCCCATGTCCCCTGGCCTGCCCTACAGGACAGAAAATATGGTGTTACAGAGACAGATACTGTCACCACTACTGCAATGGGGCAGTTTCTCCCCAGGCTCTTGATGCAGGGCTTGGGCCCCAGCTGCTGTACACTCCTGCAGGAGGCTCTCCCCCCTAACCATGCTCCTTATTTGACCATTGGATGGCCCATTTTGGAGGGCCACCTCCAGCCCTTCCTGGAGGTGATGGAAACTGGGCTTTTGGGGACATGTCATATGGGATGAAAGGGCAGAAAACCCTTGGGAAGGAAAATCCGTGTATGAAATAGGTTTTCCAAATTGGGAATGCACAAGCTGAGTAACTGCACACTCACATGTGTGGGAGTAACACACCTTGCAAAAATAAGTGTACCTAGTAAAAATAAAAAGGAAAGGAGGAGGGAAATAGTTTCCTCATGCTATTAGCTTCTTATTTACCAAAGGTTTCCCTGTAACACTGATGTGTTTGTCATGTTAGAGGATGCAGGAGGGAGACCAGAATCCACCCCTGGGCTGGTATACATGAGTCAGAGACATGTCCTCCAGGAGGAATGGCTATTTTGGGTGAGGAACAAGGAAGCCTTGTAGCAGCAGAGGAGGGGGCCACCCCATTGCCCACCAGGAGCCACTGCTTGGCAGGGTGACTGCAGAAGGGGACAGATGTCTTGTGACCCCCACTGACTCACTGACTACCCAATGGACACAAGGTGATGCAAGGGCAAGGGCTGGTGAGAATGCACCCGAGAGGTCTGGCCAGAAGCCGCCAAAAAATATCCCCCGTGCAGAGTCACCAAGCCCAGTCCTTTACTTACTGGATCTCCAGCCTCTCCTTTCTGGCCAGGAAGGCCTGGCTTGCCTCTTTCTCCCTGAAATACAGGACACAAATAAAGTTAGCTCCTCATCCCCAGGAACAGAATGACAACCTGTTGAAAGGAGAGCAGGGAGGGTGGTAGCAGCAGTGATCCATGGATGTGGGGAACAGATGACACCAGCCACATGGGAGCACAGTGTGAGTCCTCATCCACCTTCCCATGGGCCATGGTGGGGTGCCATGGACCTGTGCCTCACCAGTCTCTGACCATCCCCAGTGACTTTGTCCCACTGCCCCAGTCCTGCAGCACAGTCACAGCTGGTCCCTCACCTCATTCCCTGGGTCTCCAGGAGGTCCGGGGGGCCCTCGAGGGGGCTGCAGGAGAGAGGCATGGGTTAGACCAGCCACCAAGACACAGCTTGGGGCCATGGGGATGTGAGGGAAGGGGACAGAAGGTCTCAAAAGCCTGACTCACCTGGCACTCAAAGGAGCAGCACTGCCCAGAGAGAAGGAAAAAATGGCATTAGAGGCAGCAGGCAGCACCAGGTCCAGGCTGCAGCCTGCTCAGAGGGAACCCCCCAGGCTGGCATGGCCAAGGAGGGGCTGCCTGCAGGGCAGGCCTGTGCCACCAAGCCCCTGCTTAGATGTGACCTGCAGGGGACAGGCTCGGGGGGAGCAGGTCTCTGAGGGACACTCACCGATTGCTCTGTGTTAAGTTTCTGCAAGACAAGAAAGAAAAGGGCGGGGATTTGAGAGGGACCGGTGAGACTTGGGAGGGGGTGGGCTGGGGGGGGGAAGCCAGGCAGCACTCACAATCATGTTAATGATGGTGTTGATGGTTTCCTCCACATCAAGCTCCCGGGTTGGCTTCAGGCTGGTGGCAGTGAAGTTGCGGCGGTAGGCATGGTCCGTGGCAATGATGTTGAGCCGCTGGTCCTAGGGTCGGGGGGTGAGGAGGGCAGAGTGAGACCTAGAGACACCTGTGTAGGACCTGTCCCCAGAGACCACTATGGGGACCCGCATCTTCCCGCCAGGGAGGGGCTATGAGGGGCACTCAGAGCCTTCCTCAGTTCTGGGGGTCCTGTGGTCCCACTGAGGACCCCCATGGGAAGCACCTTTGCTGCATGGTCCCTACCAGGTGGTTGGGGGAGATGGCAACAGAGAACACTTTGATCCCCAAATGTTTGGCTTCATTAGCAGCATCATCCAGGCCTCCACAGGGCTCCTTGTACCCTTCCAAGGGGTGTCCATCAGTCACCACGATGAGGTATTTATTCTCCTTGTGATGGGAGCCACTGTCAGTGTTTAAACACAGGATTTAACTGTTTTAGCCAGAGAGAACTGGCTTGAGCAGCTCTGGACACTCAACCCTGGCAGTGTCCCAGACTACAATCAGGGCATGCCTCATCCCAGCAAAGCCAGAGCACTAGCAACCTGCCATCCCCATGCCTACTTTGTACCTTGGTGACCTCCTCTCCCACCCTGGGGACAGCTCAGCACAATGCACAGGAACATCCTAACCCAGAAGCTCCCAACCTCCATCCACCATGGTCATACCACCAACATCACCCCCAATGTCTGCCCCGGCCCCACTGCTTTACCTGATGAGCAGCTCCTCGATGCCCCGCTTTATGGCACAGTCAGTATAGGTGCCCTTCCCAATGTAGCTCACAGATGAGACACTGTTCTTCAGCTCATTCCGGCCACTGGGCATCGCAGTGAGGCTCTTAATGAGCACAACCTCATCGCTGTAGTGCAGGGCTCCAGCGTTCCACACCAGGTTGCGGTCACAGCGGTAGTACCTGTGCAGGTACACAAGCTTTCAGCACCTTGGTCCACACCCTGTCAACCACCTCCATTTCACTTGCACCTGCCCACAATGCAAATCCTCTGCCAAACATTGCAGGGTTTTGCAAGGACTGCCTGCTCTCCTGCAAGTCTGGGATGGGCTTCACATGCAAAGCCCAGCCATGGGAGCAGGGCAGTGTTGTTCAGCAGGTGAAAGGGCAAAGGGGTGCAGCTGGTAGGTGTCCACAGGGGTCAGACAGCTTGTCAGAGAAGCTTCCCAAAGAGGTACCAGGCTGTGGTGGCTGGAGCTGAAAAGGAGAAGCTGAGCCAGCCAGCCAGGGGGTGTGTGTGTAAGGTAGGTAACCACCAAAATACCCCCCACAGGTCTATGGTGAGTTTTCCACTGTCAGATGTGTTAAAATCAGAGGGATGCCTCTCTCTGAAAGATGCTCTAACTCAAAGAGGGATGAGCGCATGTGTTGAAGCCCTGTCCTGTGCACTGACACAGCCTGCATCTATGACTCCTTGGGACAGGGGTATCACAACAAGGACAACAAAAGACAATAAGGGTCTTTTCAGGATGCTGGGGCACCAATGCCAAAGGAATGGGGTTGCACAGCTCCCTTGCTTCCTCATCTTTCTCTCTGCCCAACAAGATCTTTCCAAAAAGCATTGCCTACCCCTCTCCCCTCTACCTCACCACTGCCAACTGCTTCACCATCATCCATGCCAACCATGCCACACATGTTGTGGGTGCCTGGCAGCATTATTTGCACAGTGGTGCCTTGAAGGGAGATGTCTCCAGAGCAGGTGGGCATGGGATGTTGGGATGGGCTCAGAAGGTCCATCCGTTTACATGCAGCAGCAGCTCTGGAGAAAGTCCAGCACCTTGTTTAGCAGAGTCATGCTACACTGGTGGAGGTCTAGCATGTTGTTCCCAAGCACTAGGCTGCCGGACACTCAATGCCTTGTAAGGTAACTCTCCTGCCTGGGAAGATGAACTGCTAACTCCCTCTCACCTTGCCCCTCGAGCTCATGTAGCACTGGGACACTCCCAGAGTGCCCCTCTGGACACCAGCACACTTCTCCTGCTCTCTCAAGGTGCTCAGCAAGATTCATGTGTCTCCAGGACTTCTAGTGTTCCCATGTATCCCTGGATCTCCTGTCAGGAGGTGAACCATGGCCTTTACCTCCAGCAATTCCCAGCATCACCCCACTCTAGGATTTGGGAGCCTTGGTGACCCTGACTGTCCTCACTCTGGGAAAACCAGCATCAGACCTGGGTTGGTGGCAGCAAAGGTGGGTGAGGAGAAGGCAAACAAAGGGCTTGGCAGTGGAGTCTGTAAAGGACACTCCACAAGGGCCCTTAAAGCTGGTTCAATGCTGCGGGGTGTCCTGGGGGATGCCAGTTCTGAGGGAGGGTTTGCTCTGCAGGGTGTCCACAAGTGCTGCATTTAACATCAGAGGTGCCCTACTGCCACCAAAGCACCTGGTTGTCCTGGGCCTGAGCAGCTGGTGACATGGGGATCAGCATCACTATGACCCTATAGAACAACCACCCAGCCAGCCAGAGGTGGTGGGGCTGGGGTGCCATGTCTGTCACTCCAGGAAGCTGTTGCTTTCCTGAGGGTGGGTGCAGGCAGTGCTGCTGCTCTCAACATAAATGAAGCAAAAATGGGGTGGCCACAGCCCAGGAACCAGGAGAGGGATAAGAAACTCCCACCTCCCTCCCCAGCTTTCTTCCTCTCCCACCACAGATGGGTGATCAGAGCACTCTCAGCACCTGGCACCAAGTTCCATCCTAAAGCAGTTTGGGCAAAACTCTGGGAGATGTACCTGCTTGTCAGCTTATCAATGAACCGGTTGGTGAAATCTTTCACTTGTGCAACCAGGTCCCCAAAGGGCTTCACCCTCAGGGCGACACTCTCTGAAGTGTCCAGGACAAAGAACAGGTCCACAGGGCAGTCTGGGAAGAAGCAGAGAGGCCAGAGTCAACAGATGGCCCCACAGTATCACCTCCCCAGCCTTGCTCCCCTCCTAGCAGGCTCCCAGGATCTGCACTAAGGGGACACATCCTGACCCCTCACGAGACACACAACACACACTCATGGGTGAGGCTGTTCATTTTTGTTTTGACACACAGGGTAAACCAGATTCAAAAAACATCACTTTGTGGCATTTAACACCTTCCAATGCGTATTTTTTTCCATTTGCATTCAAAAGATATCTTTGCAAGGACAATAATAGGTATTTTATAAAATAACATGCAGCTCCAGCAGACAATCAAGAAAAAAACTAAAAATCAAGACTTTATAGTGATTAATGTAATGAGAAACTAATGATTTCCTGACACATCCTGGCACAAATATCACTGCAGAGGAAAGCAAAAATTAAAACGTCACTTAACAGCCAGTTCAAACCTAAAATATTTCAGAAAGCTAAACTCATATCAGCTGTTCCCTCCCCTCTCCTGCATCCCAGTGCTACTGGTAACACCTGACAAGACACAGCCAAGCAGAAAGAGCCAAAAACCATTAAAAGTCAATACATCTTGCAGACCCTCTCTAATACTCCATCTCTCTTCTCGGCAAACACAACTCTTCCCCCAAAATGTCCTGACAAAGCTGCAGCTGAGTGCAACAGCAGAGGTGTCCACCCAGGAGGAAAACAGCAACCAGACTTCTCTGCGGATCCCGGGAAGAAAATACACCCTGTGAAGCAGCCTGGACTTACCTTCTGCATTTGTGACCCGGGTGCCGATTTCTGGGCGCTGAGCCCATGAGCCCCCCCCGAGGAAGCCAGCCAGGAGCAGCAATGTGAACAGAAAGTCTCGGAGCCTCATTTTGCTTTTTCAGATTACCATCGAGCTGGACCGAAGGAAAAAAGCCGGGAAGGAGAACCCGGCAGCCGAGTGAGGCAGGAGTTGCTAAAGATATTTTTTTTTACCACTTTCCCCTTGGTTTCCATAGGAGGAAGAGCAGGCAGGAGGGTAAGGGTGAGGAGGAGACTTCTCCAGCCTGAGGACAGAGGGAGGGATCAGGGGCTGTCAGCTGTGAGTCAAACGAATGAGGCATTTCTCCTTAGCCGTTTTCTGCATGCTGCTGTGCCTGCAATGGCACCCTGGCCACCAGTGCCTGGGATCTCCCCAGGCCTCACAGAGAGAATGGTCAGTACCCAGCATCACCATCCCCCTCAGGGTTCAGCCTGCTCTGTTGGGGCTCAGGGCTCCTGACAGACTGCTCCCTTCTGGCTTCTGGGCCAAGAAAGCTGGGGCAAGGGGACAGGTATTCCCATCACATCCCCATCTGCATGAGAGTTGACCTGTGGTGTCCTGCTAACCAGGGAAGTCCCTACCACAGGGCAGAGTTGGAGCTGTCACACAGACACTCAGGGATGGAGGCACCACAGAGGCACCACGTTTTTGGAGAAGTACTTTCCTCCCTGACCTTCAGGGCTTTCTACTCAACCCAGTCAGGAACCTGAGGGACAAGTTGCGTAAAACCCCACAGAAAACCCCACAGGCTGGCAACAACCCCTCCTTGTGCCATGCTCAGAGCAGGGATGGAATCAAAGCTATCAAGCTCAGGAGGTAGAAGGACCACAAGTCCTCAAGCATGTCTGGAGGTGAGCATCTTCCTATCCTGTAGGATGGCAGGAGAATCTGAGGACCTGCAGCAGTGGGGAGCTGAACCCCCACAGCAAGGCTCCGCAAGGTGTTGTAGACCATCCAACACTCTCCATGGCCAGCACTGGAGACGAGTCCCATGCTGCTGAACTCAGATCCAGGAGCAGGTACTATCAAACCCTTCATCACAGAGGGAGCATTAACTGCTATCAGGGCGAGATGTGAAATTCCTGGGAGCTGATCCTGTCACAGCTGTAACCGGCTCCCAAAAGTACAGGAGGGCACCAAAAGTTGTCATGAAATAGCAGATTAATAGATTGGCCGGGACACTTCCAAAGAGCAAAGACCTGACAGCACAAACACAGCTAGTGCAAATGGTGCACACACAAGCTGATTGCACAAAGACAGCAACAGACCTGCTGCACTGCTCTGGGAGGCCATGCAGGGCTGGCTGCCACCACCATCACCATGCCTTTTGCACACAACAGCTCTGACAGCATCTTCATGTGAATGGTCAGGAGAAAACATCATAGGCTTGGCTGTAGGAAATTGTTTCAACTTAAGACAACTTCTGAAAAAAAAAAGTTGTAGCTCCACTGATTACAAATTACATCAGTGGAGGAGCCTGTCCACACTATCGAGGCAGATGCATCAAATGATGACTCTTCAGATAAACAAAATCCAAAGTCAGTGAAAAAAATTCACAAAACCCAGACTGTGATGAACTGAAACCTCAAACCCAACAGCACAACAGGAGCCAGATTTAACACCAATACAAATTTAGGTGCATCAGTGGAAGCTAATGTTAAAACAAAGGAAACTGGAGAAACTGGTAGTCTCAAGGAGGCACAGGACTGCTACTGGTCACCCTTGCACCCTGTCCCCACAGCTTCTTTAGGACTTCGGAGAGCCTCAGGGTGCCATATGCTTTGGCCAAGGGGCAGCCAGACTAACAGGGCTCCTCCTTGGAGGGAGTGACATGAGTATGTGAAACAAACCTTTTTGCAGTGGGAAGAGACACCCCAGCCCCAAAGGAGCCAGGTGTTCACTGTGATGAAGAAAACTGTCTTCCTTCAGTCAAAAAGCTTTAGTACTACTGTGAACATGGTCGGTGTAAATTCAGGCATGGAGGCAGGTGGCTTTGCAGAGCTGTGCTGGTGGTACCAGGAGATGAGAACACTGAAAGGCAAATTTTCAAGGTGTCTCAAACCTACTGAAGAGGCTCTCCAAGACAGCAAGAGTGCCCAGGCACAAATCCCACTCTGTGAACAGTTCAAGGGGAATCACATCTGATTTTGCTCTCCAGCTCCTTGGGGCTCCTATGAGTGAGCTCATCCGGGATTTTGAAAACCAGTCAGAAGGTCCTAGGAAGAAGGATGTTGGGAAGGGACCTGTATTCATGCATCAGCTCAGTAGAGGCATGCTGCAAATCTGCACACTGAAGAGTCCCTCTTTGCTTTATTTCTTCCTCTTTTTATTTCTCCTGCCCTTCCAGGGAAATACCCCAAGCAGCAGAGGAGCTGATCCCCACCTCCTTACAGGAAGGGAAAAGGACATCCACCTCAGGAACAGCTCAGCTGCTCCACAGAGCCTTGCAAGCTGGAGGCCAGTTGGCCATGCCAGCAAAGACTTAATGATAATGGTATGGCTTGTGCAAGGCGCCTGCTGACCGTATATGGCTCCTCACAGCTGCAGCCTGTCAGACCCTGTGCACCCTGGCACAGAGAGCAGACAAGGCAGGCAGGGTTCCCTGCACTCTGCCGGGGACATCACTCCCTGCACAGCACCCAGCCACCAGCCTCGGGGGGCTGTTATCAGGCATGACATCCCAGGAGCATCCTCTCTGCTGTCTGACTGAGCTGTGGTCTTGGATCTGTGTCCAGCTTCTAAAGCATTTTAAAGCATTGCCTTTTCCAGGTCCCCAGTGCTAAAACCAGGGCCAGCAGCCAGTAGCATCCCTGGGGCATTGAATGGCTGTTTCCTTGGAAAAGTGTGGGCTAGCAGGTAGAGGGAAGGGATCCTACTCCTCTGCCTCTGTGAGGAGAGCCCCCTGCAGTGCTGTGTCCAGCTCTGGAGTCTTCAGCACGGGAGAGACAGGGACCTGTTGGAGTGGAGCCAGAGGAGGCCACGGCAAGGATCTGAGGGCTAGAACCCCTTTGCTGTGAGGCCAGGCTGAGAGAGTTGGGGTTGTTCAGCCTGGAGAAGGCTCTGGGGAGACCTTATCATGGCCTTTCGGTACTTCAAGGGGCCTGTCAGGAAGATGGGAACAGACATTTTAGCAGGACCTATTGCAACAGGACAAAAGTTTATGGTTTTAAACTGAAGAGGGGGAGATTTAGACTAGAGAGAGGAAGAGGGTGCTGAGACACTGGCCCAGGTTGCCCAGAGAGATGGTAAAAGCCCCATCCCTGGCAACATTCCAGGTGAGTTTGGACAGGGCTCTGAGCAACATGATCCCTGCTCAGTGCAGGTGGCTGGACTAGCTGACCTTTAAAGGTCCCTTCCAACCCAAACCATTCTGTGATTCTAATTTCACAGAAATCCAGCTGATAGTGAAACAGCAGTTTTCAGGCTGACTGCAGAGATGCTGCCATCACTGGGCCTAGCAGCATGCCATAGTGTCCCAAAATTTAAGGATAACATTTCTTTCCTTAAATCTAATCCACTTAGAAATGGAAAATGCTCCTTTCATAGGAAATATGAAATGTCTTGAAATGAACTCTCCTGGGAAAAGCCAGCATTTAACCCACCAGCACACTCATAACCAATGGGTGCTTTGCAAAGCAGGGAAGGACCAAGTGCCAAGTTTCCAGCACTATCTACTACAGCTGGTGCTACTATGTCCTCTCGCACAGTCCCAGGAGATGCCACAGTTAATGAGCACTGAGGTTTCCCTGGTTGCAACCACATGAAGCACACCAACATCACCTTTCCTCTGCTCCAGGGAACATGAGCACCCAAAACTTGCTAAGTGTTTGGGATGGTGAAGGGTTTGATAGGAGAGGTTTCTGTATGCTCTGGCTACCAGGGCTGCACCTCTGCAGGCTGGCTGTAGGACCCCACTCTCCCAGGTTGCATGACCAAGCTCACCATGGCTCTACTCTGTCCCCACTGGCCACCCCATCTCCATGCTCAGACCTACACAGCAGGAGCAGCCATGGTCCAAGCTGGGCTCTGTGCCAAACACAAACCCCTCTGGAAAGACTGGTTTGTGGTGTTTCAGCACACAATAATTTAGTTTCCCACAGCATATCTCTACAGGAGACAGTGGAGAAATCCTTCCAAGCAGGAAAGCAGCTGCTCTCCCAGCACAGATGGGTGATGCCTTGCAAACATCCTACCATGGGCACAGAATGGGCTCAGCAGAGGCAGAGGAGGGTCCCTCACTCAACCACCCACCTGCAAAAAGACCTAGTGGAAAAGCCAACACATGCCATGGAGCATCTTCCCAATGCTTGACGTCCCTACTTCAAGTGGCACCTTTACTTTGCCTGGCACTCATATCAACTCTGCAAGAGGCAGAACAGCCAGGACACAGAGCTTCTCCTCTGCTTGAATCACTGGCTCATTTGACCCAGTATGAGCTTCCTCACCATGCAGTTTGCCAGCTGGGCTTTGCTCCTACCAGTTCAAGCTGGCCGGTGGGGGGACCCTGCCCTCCCCTCCAGCACCATTTCAGGACATGCTCTTCCTTTCCCTGTCAAAGCCTTCCCAAACCACACCACAGGGCCACCACCAGTCCAAGTAGGGGTGGGGGTGTGTGGTGTTTTGCCAGCCACCCCACCAGTCCAGCACACATGAGGTGGAAGTGCCCCATCCACTCCCACTCCAGAAACCCCTTGGGTTCCAGCACAGCCAGGACATGACACAGCTCCACCAGCAAAGCCACCACACCACACTCAGGCTGGTGTGGGGTGGGTTAATAATCTGCCTGTTACCTCATGCTGGCCTCTGGTCCTATGGAAAAAACAAACCATCTGGTAATAATATTTCTCTAATAGCTGTCTGGGTCTGTGGGAAAGCTTGGCTCAGCTTCTTAGGAAAGATGAGAGGATCAAGCAAGAGGGGAGGTTGCATATGCAGCGTGGGAGCTGGAGGAGAGGAGATAACACTTCTGGGCTCCTTTTTATGTGCCCACCCCCCAGCTCTTGGAGGGATATTTTCCTCATGGAGGTGCTACAGGCTGCTGGGACGTCATACTTTCAGGATACTGGGCAGGGTATCCCCACACTCTCCTTGGGATGAGAGCCTCAGTATGCAGGCTTAAAGCAAAGCAAAACTCACTTTCGGGGCTCTTTTTTTTTCCTTTTCTCTAGGGAAAACACATTCTTTTCACTCAGAAAATGGAAACAGTCCAAAGTGTAGGATTTATGGGGTTGGGACCATCATGGTTTGGGGATAAAACTGGACCAAACCAGAAAGATTAGCAACACCTGCACTATTTTCCTGTTCTTGGAGAGAAAAAAAACACCCTGTGGGGGGCAGGGAGGGGCTGGAAGAAATAATGGAATGCATTGATGCCCAAGAATCATTGCTTGCTATCTCCTGAGCTCTTGGCAGGCAACAGTGTCCAGCCCATGTGGTGTCAGCTTCACTCTGCAACACACCACCACCAACCCCAGGGACATCACCACTAGGACTGGGGACAGAGCACCCACCTCTTGCAGAGCATATCCAGCAGGCACAGCATGAAAACCAAGTGGAAAAACACACGCTAACCTGTCCTGCAGTTGGGTGGAGAATATTTTCCATTTCTCTGCAATAAAACCTATTTCTTGGGCAATTACCAGAGAGCAAAGTGTGCTCCCTCGGCTGGGCACCTCTTCCTGGGGAAGGAAAGCACCAGGCACTTGAGGAACAGCCAAGCAGCCACCAGACACAGCCCTGTCTCTATCTGGGGGAGACTGGTAGCCCTGTATCCCACCCAGCCCCATACCAGGGGGTGCCACAGGGCTCCCTTGCTCTGAGGTTTGCAGAAGCCAGGCCAGCCTACAGCACCAATCTGCAAAGAGACAAGTTACCCAGGTAGAAAACCTATTTTTTTTCCCTGCCACAGATTACAGCACCACTTCTAAGCCTCCCTTTCTGCATCCATGTGAATGCTTGGCAGCTTGTTTGTGTACAACAGCACCCAGAACTGGTTCGAGCAAGTCCAAGCATTAACCCAGCACTCTCAAGCCAACCACTAGACCATGTCACTCAGCACCACATCTACATGGCTTTGAAACCCTTCCAGGTATGGGGACTCTACTACTGCCCTGGGTAGCCTGGGCCAGGCCTTGACAGCCCTTCTGGGGAAGAAATTTTACCTCATGCCCAACCTACAGCTCCCCTGGCACAGCTCAAGGCCATTTCCTCTTGTCATATCACATGTTCCTTGGGAGAAGAGACTGAATCCACCTGGTTCCAACCTCCTTTCAGGAAGCTGTGGAGAGTGAGAAGATCTCCCCCAATCCTCCTTTTCTCCAGGTCCCTCAGCTGCTCCTCACAAGATCTGTGCTCTAGACCCTTCACCAGCTTCATCACCCTTCTCTGGACGTGCTCCAGCACCTCAAATGGGTGGCATGGGGCTGGGTAACACCTCCCTGTCCTCTCCTGGAGCTGCACAGCAAAACTACTCATGCCCGCATGCTGCCCTGCTTCTCCTTTCACCCCTTGCCTGTTTTCCACCAGCTTGTCTTGTCTTTCAAGATGCAGCAATTGTTATAGCACAGCTCATATCTTCAGCAGAGCCAAAAGACCACCCTTAACTGCTTCCATTTCTTTTCCTCCTGCTCTCAAGTGCCCTCTGTTCCCCTGAACTTGCTTGCATTTTACCTCATTGTAGGCAGGCAGCCTCAAAGAGCTAGGAAGCACAGAAGGCTGTCTTGCTTGTTGGATACCCTCCAGATAACATACCTCAGCTGGTTTCACGACACAGTGCAGCACAGAGCCAACCTCACCCCTTTCTGTGCTTTTCCAGGGGGATGATCCACCCCAACGCAGCTTTCATGTGTCTGGCAAACTCCCTGACATCTCTGTCAGTCCTTCCCAGCCTGTTTCTGCTTCCAATTTTTCCACCATGCACCATTTATACTCATTACTTCTATCACTCCAGGAGCCACCACAGCTTCTGGGGTGGCTATGCCTTTGGAGAGCAGTGCTAGGATGCAGCAAGGGCTGAATTCTCTTTACGCCAGAGCCAGATCCAGCCTGCAGCCATTTTGTAGATGTAAAAAACAAGTTGGCTACCTAAGTAAGGACACCTCCCCAGCCCACTCCAAGCATTGCTAAGCATTCTCCTCAGATCCTTTGCGGACAATGAAGAGAAAATATAAACCACCCAGTCATTTTGCTGTCCTCAAGCCCATAGTCCCTGCTCCAAGCTTAGCTGTGGCTGAGACAGCAGCAATGATGCTGAGCTAGAGGAGAAGCAGGGAGGACAGCTGTCTCTCAGGGGCACCACTGAGGAGAAGCAGCACTCTGTGGGACAACACTTGCTCCTGCAGACACACACCCTGCCTGGGAGCGCTCTAGCACAGCCCCCTTGCAAAGGGACAGAAGCAACCACCTTTCAAAAGATAGCAGGCCACCAAGTCAGCCAGGGGACTGGAGTATGGAGCACACAAAGAGAGGCTGAGCTGCTCCATCCTGGAGCAGAAGCAGGGCTTACAGGGAAGAAAGCAGACCAGAGACCCTCAGCACAAGCTGCAGCAAGGGAAATCCCAGCACATCATAAAGATCATAGAATGTTAGGGGTTGGAAGGGACCTCGAAAGATCATCTAGTCCAACACCCCTGCCAGATCAGGATCATCTAGATCAAGTCACACAGGAATGCATCCAGGTGGGTTTTAAATGTCTCCAGAGAAGGAGACTCCTCAACTCCCCTGGGCAGCCTGTTCCACTGCTCTGTCACCCTCACTGTGAAAAAGTTTTTCCTTATGTTTACCTGAAACCTCTTGTGTTCCAACTTACTCCCATTGCCTCTTATCCTAACATTGGATGAGGTTGAGAAGAGCCTGGCTTCATCCTCCTGACGCTCACTATTGACATATTTATAGACATTAATGAGGTCCCCCCTCAGTCTCCTCTTCTCCAGGCTAAAAGGACCCAGCTCTCTCAGCCTCTCCTCATATGGGGGAGGCTCCAATCCCTTAATAATCATGGTGGCCCTGCGCTGGACTCTCTCCAGTAGCTCTCTGTCTTTTTTGAACTGGGGTGCCCAGAACTGGACACAGTATTCCAGGTGGGGCTTCACCAGCACAGAGTAGAGGTGGAGGAGAACCTCCCTCGACCTGCTGGCCACACTCGTTTTAATGCACCCCAGGATGCCATTGGCCTTCGTGGCCGTGAGGGTGCATTGTTGGCTCATGGTCACACTGCTGTCCACAAGGACTCACAGGTCTTTTTCCCCAGAGCTTCTCTCCAATGGATCAGCCCCCAGCCTATGCTGATACATGGGGTTATTCCTCACCAGATGCAGCACTTTACACTTGCTCTTGTTAAATTACACTACATTTCTCCTTGCCCAGCTCTCCAGCCTGTCCAGGTCACGCTGGATGGCAGCACAGCCCCCTGGTGTGTCAGCCACTCCTCCCCGTTTTGTATCATCACCAGACTTGCCGAGGGTGCACTCTATCCCTGCGTCCAGGCCATTGATGAATATATCGAACAGCATTGGACTGTAGCCTCCAGCTAGACCCTGCTCCACTGACCACAACTCTCTGGGCTCTGCCCTTCAGCCAGTTTCCAATCCCCCTCACTGCACAATCACTCAATCCACACTTCTTAAGCTTGGCTGTGAGGTTACCATGGGAAACAGCATCAAAAGCCTTGCTGAAGTCAAGAAATATCACATCCACTGCCCTCCCCTCATCTATCCAACTACTTGTGCCATCATAAAAGGCTATCAGATTAGTGAAGCATGATTTCCCCTTATGGAATCCATGCTGACTACTTGTGATAACCCTCCTTTCCTCCACATGCTTTGAGATGGTGTCAAGGACAAGCTGTTCCATCGTCTTTCCAGGGATGGAGATGAGGCTGACCAGCCTATAGTTATCCAGATCCTCCTTTTTTCCCTTTTTGAAGACTGGAATGACATTGACCTTCCTCCAGTCCTCAGGCACCTCTCCTGCTCTCCAGGACCTCTCAAAGATAAACATCTTTTCTTCACTGCCTTTTTTTTTTTTTTTTTTTAGAGAAACAGCCAAAGGTAAACAGGCTGTTTCAAATCTCCAAACACTCACCAGCTCTAAAGGAAGCCACTGAGGTCCACAGCTAGCTGTTCTGCAGAGAAAGAGAGGTGGGTGGGGCATCTGCATCTCTTAAGTGTCTTCACAGGGTCACAGATGTTTTGTGTTTGAGGTGATGCACCCTGCTTGCAGGTGAAGGCCATAGGTAATTAACATCCCTTAGCATCCCACCTGTCCATCCTGGGCAGGGATTCAAGCTCTGGGGGTGACAGCAGTATTTAGAACTCAGTCCCAAGGTGTTTGGATTCACAGCTCCACCACTTCCTTCTCTGAGGCTGTTCAAGTGGTCTCTGCCTCTGGCAGTGTCTCTCAGTATGACACAAGGGTGAACAGTCCTACAAAGTGCTCAAGGATGGCCCGTGGCTTGCAGGGAGGTGAGAAGGGAGCCCTGAGCCAGGTTGGCCCATGTTTCCTGGAGCACCAGTCTCAGTCAGTGACACCCCTCTTTGGGAGGGTCTTCATGGTGCTGCTGCTGTTTTGAGGAATGGGACAGAAGTGGGATTTTTTTTTTTTTCTCTAAGCCAAAGCATATGAGCAGCTGCTGGGGCAGGAGAAACCCAGGAAAAAATCGTGTTTTTAGTGACAAGTGGGTGCCAGGCCTGGAGCTGCACGTTGTGGCTTGTGGCTTGCCTGAGCTGGACACTGAGCTGGGCTGACTGCTCACACCCCAGGCACCAACACACCACAGGAGCCAGCACAGACAGCAGTGTGCATCTTCAGTCCCCAGCAAACGTTGCTTTTGCTGTGTTATCTCATCCCAAATAAAGATATTTGTATCAGAGAACAGGACAAAAATTAATATTTCTAGGCAAATTCCCATCTCAGGCAAGGTAACGGTGTGCTTTTAAGGATGGCACCGGATGAGTTTTTACCACAGAATCTCCCCAGCTTTCTGCAAGCTATCTAGGGTGACTTTTCCTCACAGGTACGCTCTGGGGTACAGATGCTGGGATGGGGTGAGAATGAGCACCCTTTTTGCCTGTGGGCCTATAACGTTGACCACAAGCTGACTGAGACCTCCCCAGATGGTGCCCCAGGCTGACACCTCTATACAGGGCCAGCGCAATCAGTCAGAGGGCTGGGCCCCCAGCAAAGGTGGTGCCAGGGATGGCACTGATGAGGAGAGGATGACTTCCCACTCTGAGGCACTTGGGGTAAGCAACAGTGCCCATACAGTTTTGGGGCTAGTGCTCCCTGAGGAGTGGGTTTAGAAGGAGTGAAAAGTGGGCTCCCACAGCAACATTTGAGCTTGGAAGCTGACGAAACCCAGAGAGGCTGCCTGCCTGCCTGCCTGCCTGCAGCCCCTTTGCAGGGCCAAATGGGAACAGGGGTGATCTGCGCTGCAGGAAATACAATTCCAAATGAAGAAAAAGGTCAAAATGGGCATTTTTGCCTTCATTTCCCCATGGGGCAGAGATCCGGGCAGGCAGTGATGGCTTCTCCTACTGCTTGGCTGCACTTCAGCCTTGGGGCTGGACCAGACAGAGATGGAGACCCCTCCTGCATCAGGGCAACATGCAGAGCCAGGGGTGAAGCCGGTGGCTCTGCTTCTGATCATCACGGGGCACTACCCCCTGCTCGAGGCTGGCTTTTACCCAAGGGCATGAACATGGGTGGGCATGGGCAGGCATGGAGGGGCACTGCCAAGACTGGGCACATGGCAGGGAGGGGCATCATTCTGGCATCACTTCTTGGGTGAGAAATTAAGCATTCTGGAGAAAGCACGTGCCCCAGTGCAGCCCAAAATAGCACTGGGTCTGCTCCAAGGTCCGTGTCTGGTGCGTAGTGCCCCAGGGAGGGGAGGCAGCTTGAGAGGTGCCATTGAGTAGGGCTAGATGGGCAGCCCTTACCCCATCTGAATTGCTGGCAGCCCCCACTGCTGGCTGCTCCCATCCGGGGGCCGGCAGTGACTCATGCTTGCTATAAACACGTCTCCCAATGGATAATGAATCCCAGCCGCCACCACCGCCTTCAGGGAAAGCTCTGGATTTTCTTCATAGTGCTCCCCCCATCTCCCTCTCCCTCCCCTCTTCACAGCCCTGCTCCCGCACGGGATTGTTTCCTGATGCTGAGCAGAGCCAGGGCTCTGAGGCCCTTTTTCCAATTGGTCATGGTTTTCTTCTAGGGCTGCGTGGGCTGAGTTTCCTCATTAACCCTTCTGGGTGGACAGAGGCTTCTGCACTGCTGGTCCACCCCACAGCATCCCACTCCCCTTGCTGTGGATGCCCCACTGCCCAAGCCACGGCTGTACCAGCCGAGCAGCACCTTCACCCACTGGGGACCCCCTTTTTTGTAGTCACCTCAACCTCCTCCTGCTAACCATGGAGGGCACCTCGAGCAACAAAAGCTTTATTGCATTTACACAAATAAGCCACAAAAGACATTGCAAAGCGGCAGAAGAATAGAGGGTGATAAAGAAGCGCAGAGAGGGGCGATGGGGAAATGCTTGCTTGCAGAAGCAGGTACTGCTGCACGCTGGTGCAAGCTGCTGTCCTGTGAGCTGCTGCTCTAGCCCCCCAGTCCCACCACTGCCCCGTACCACAGCTGAGGGAGCGGGGTCTGTGCAGCCACGGGCAGGGGGCTTCAGGCAGCCAGCCCAAAGGGTGCCACGGAGGAGAGGGAGAAGCTCTTGGGAAGGTCGCATCTTCATGTGGGACTCAAGTGTCAGCCATTGGCCCCAGGTTGATGGTGGTGCTCTGGTCAGGCGGTGAAGGTGTTCCTCCCATGGGGATCAGGGTCTGGAGAGCTGGAGAGGTCAATGAAGGGAGATAGTCAGGGCTCAGCTGAGGTTTCAACACTGGTGCCTCCCCCTCCCAGTCCCAGCCATGCCTTGGGCTCTAGGGACATGTGGCCCCACACAGTGCTCTGAGGAGCTCTCAAGCATTAACTTAAAGGTCTTTTCCAACCAAAACTATTCTATAATTCTATGATTCTATGATGCTGAAATCGCCCACATCCTGAAGACCAAGCCTGAGCAAGCTGTGCCCAGCCTGACCTCTGCTTACACCAACACAAACCTCCCTTTGCTGCTGGAGCTTGCACTTGACCTCATCCTACGTGAGCACCCTGGGCTGCTGGCTGAGCCTAGGCAGTTGCTCAACACGCTGCAGGTTTGCCTTGTGGTCTCTCACTGGGTGATGAGAGTGGATTTTTGAGAACTCCAGAGAGGCCAACCAAACCTATCAAGGCCACAGATTTTGTGGAGGGAAAAATGCTGCGTGCTGTGGGCTGTCCATGAGCCGAGCATCATCCCTGCCTCCGTCTGCTCTGCAGATGTGGTTGTGAGGGTGGTGACTGAGGACAGCTGGTGCTGCTGGTGATGGTCAGGAGCTAGTAGCTGGGAGAGGAACACTGGGGAAGCAGTGTACAGTTCATCTGCAGCCTTCCCGTAAAAGATCTGGGAGGGGGGGCTGCGTGCTGAGTAGCACACAGCAACATCCCTTGGGAAAACCACAGCACCAGCTGCAGCAGTAGCCTCAGATTATGTCATTGCAATGTCTGCGTGGGAGCCCTTCCCGGAAAAGCTCCATGAAAAAAGTCCCATACCACTAAATGAGAGCTTTGGGATGAACATGTCATGAAGCTATCTTGCGCTCCTTTGCACTGGGAAATCCTGTTGGATTTCCATTGCTGTTCGACCCTAAGCTATGCACGCAACCCTGAATTCAGGAGTAATGCAGCTCCCATCCCTCCAACCCACCTTCCCTGAGCTCTTTGTGCTTGCCCATACTGCTAGCTGGTTGGTGGCCTGCCGCTGCTGTGCTGCTGTGCCCACACTTCCCCGAAGCATCCCATCTGAAGCATCAAAACCCAAAGAGGCTCCAGAGCCAAGCAGCACTCGGCCCATTTTTGGTCGATGCATAAATGCTCTTAGACACAAGAATATTTCCTCCAGGAATAAATAATGCCAGTGATATGCTGCCTGCAGGGAACCAGAATACAACACACTGGGAGTGCTTCAAATACCGAAGTCCTCATGCACATCCTGGCTTTCCCTTTTGGGATCAAAGCAGTTCCTTCTAGAAACGGCATGTGTATTTGAAATCAGCAACAAGCCACAGTTCAGCATGGGGCTCAGAAACGAAGTCTCCTCCCGCTGCTCCGTTTTTCTCTCGCTCATGTCCTAGCTGGTTTTGTTCCCCACATGTGGAGTCTGTGCAAGCATCGTTTCTCAGAAGAGACATCCCTGTGGTTAAACTGCCTAAACATGGGTGTGGGAATCCAGATCCAGTCTGGTTTCACACTTGGCTAGATTTAGTCTGTGGGATGCTTTCTGAGCAATCTGGTGTCTCTTGTTCCTCTTTGCAGGACAACTGTGCTGAAGTGGAGGGGGAGGCGGGGGCTGTACATCTGGAGTCAAAGGAGTTGCACATCTGGTACATTCAGTACTTCCTAAAAGTCACTGCCACGTTACCCTTTGGATGGAGGCCTGGGGCTCGATGCATAGCACAGCAGATTAAGATCCACAGCTGCAACTTTTTTGAAGGGAAAGCAAAAATAACCCTCACAGCAGAGTCCCAGCTCCCTGTGATATCCAACATGGGAGCAGGGGATAACTGTAACCTTCCTGCAAGTTATTCCACCCCGAGCTCTGCTCTTGTGCCAGCTGCAGATGCTTCTTCCGCGAGCCGAGACATGGTGCTCCCCGCCTGCACACACCAGCCTCCCTGGGGATAGCGAGGGCTGGAGACCCTCAGGACCTTTCCAGCAAAACCTTATCCTCCTGTGGCAAAACACTGGGCCAGGAAAAATAAATGGGCTTCAGCCAGTGTAAGGTGAGGTCATGTGCCACCAACTTCGTCCTTTGGTGCAATCGGTATTACCAGAGAGTGTGGGGGCACCCATGGCTAAAGGAGCTGCTAGCCACGCATGCTTGCCCAGATGGACTAAGGTGCCTCCATGAAGGTCCCAGCACTGACAGGACCCTTCCCACAGTGGGACACAGTTCCAGATGCCTGCTAGGTGGATGTCACTGCTGGTCAGTGAGAGGGGACACACAAATACCCACTCCCTTCTCACGGCCAAGCAGCATGGCATGTATTGTGCAAGCAGATGGAGCAGGGGCTGGGAGCACCCAACATCCAAATGCTGCCCACGCCCCAGCTGGAGCAGGATGCATGCAAAAAGCTGGACAAGGGGGACACCTAGTGACAGCTTGGGGGTGGCCAGGGATGGAAACTGGGGTAACCCCCCTCGGGGTTGTGGGTTGCAGGCAGGCAGGGTTAGGGGCGATGGGCTGCTGGGCTCTCATCTTCTGCAAATGACATGAGAAAGGTATCAGAAAGGGTTTGTGCCAAGCCCATGCCGTTCTTCACCCCTGTGGCCAAGGAGAAAATGAGATTAAGGATTGATCCTTCCTGCAGCACAGAACAATCCCCCAGAAACTCTACCTCTGCTGGCACTGGAGGGGTGACATTACCCTTGCTAATGGACCATAAGCTTGAAATTAGCATAATTAAAAGTGACTGGCATGAATACATTAAAAGAAAAAAAAAAAAAGAATTGCAACTAAAATAGAGTATTACGTTTAAAGAGTCTCCCTGGTGAAAGTCACTTTCCCTTAGGGGAAAAAAATCTATTTTTTTTTCAAACCCATTACATACTAGATTTGCAAGTAGAGTTCAGGACAAAAAGTGCACATAACAATACTCCAAACACTTAATTTTGGGAGCATGACCTGGAAGGATATGAGGGGGAGTGGAGACCTTCAGCTGAGGCCCAAAGGGGCCGAGCACAGATGTCAGCTGGCCCCTCTCTGATGGAGAGCCACCACCTCCAGGACAGGGGGAGGCAGCAGACCAATACTTTCCTGCCAAAGTAACCATTTCCCACAAAATAACACATTCCCACTGAGTTTTCCTGAGTAATACTGAGTTGGTTCATTCCAGAAATGTTGAATCATTCTGTTTGGATAAAATGCATTGGTTTGAGAGAGAAAAGCAATGCACTAAAGCTATTCTATTAACAGGGATATGGTATTGAATTGTATTGATATTAGAGATGTGCACATGGTTTCCCAGTGGCGTGACTGTAGTTCCATCACTGGCATGTTTTAAGTTCATATAAAATGCAAACCCAAGGCATATCACAAGTAAAAGCAAAACATGGAGGCTCCTTACAAAGAAAACAGCAAATCTCCTTTTAAGCTGTACCAAGGAAATCAAAGCCAAGTTTGACACATGCCTCGTGATTTTGTTGTTATCATTGTTTTGTCATCAACACGTTCCCAGAAGATGCTGCAATTGTTTAAACACCTCTTTCTCCAGGCCTTGCTCAACCCTAGATGATGATGGATAAGCTGCTAGATCCCCACATAACACTTCACTGAAGTTTGGGGTGGGTTTTTTTTGTTGTTGTTTGGTTGTGTTTGGTTTGGTTTGGTTTTCCCTTTGCAGAATAACCAGACCCCTAAGAGAAGTTACAAAGTCAAAGGCTTTGGTAATGTCTGAAGGAGGGATGCCTTGGCCATGCCAGCATGACCACATCCTTCACTGCACCTACAGGATCCCACCCGATGGTATCCACAGGCTTCCCTCTCCAGCCCCACAGCAAAGGGCTTGTTGCCTTCCTGCTCCCTCTAAAACCTAAATGCACAAAGGGGAGAGGCAGCAGGCCAGGCTCTATTTCTCCCTCTGCTGAGAAGGGGATTCCTGAGTGATGGAAAGCAAATAATCACTTGCTTTGCAGGGTCCCGACGTAGATTTATCGTTTTTGTCATGTCCAGTTTCAGAAACCCCCAACTTAGTTGCAGGAGGGTGGGCATTTCCCAGATAGAGTTGCTCAAGAGCCTTTTTCTGTTATAAATGCTTTCCAGACAGCTAAAACAAAAAGAAAAGCATCCTGTATGTGTCCAAAAAGCAGAAGTGTGATCAGTTCAGTACATTGAGGCTCCTTAGCCTGCTCGAGTCCCTTGGAAATGCCTCGGGATTTATGGATGACGCAAGCAGATATCATTAGGATAAAGAGAGCTGTAAAGCCGTGGGCTGAAGGCAAAGCCCAGCCCCGTGCCCTGACCTCCAGGACAACACATTTCAGCAACAGTCCTTACAAACCACATCCTGAGCAGAATTGCTTTTTATTTAGCTGTTGGAAGATTTGTGATGCATTCCCACGGCTCCATGCAGAGCCGGAGCTGCAAGGACACAGCATTCCTGTAAAGTGGCTGCTGCTGCTGCTGGGACTTGCCCTTGTCCCAGCAGGCCCCATGCAGCATTCCTCAGAGAGTTCCTATGAGCCCAGGTCCTTCCTGCAGTGTGTGGCTTGACATGACAGCTCAGAACCCGCCTGATGCCAGAGTGATCATAGAATGATGGAATCATAGAATGTTAGGGGTTGGAAGGGACATCTAGAGATCATCGAGTCCAACCCACCTGCCAAAGCAGGATCACCTAGGGCAGGCCACACAGGAACACATCCAGGTGGGTTTTGAAAGTCTCCAAAGAGGAGACTCCACAAGCTCTCTTGGCAGCCTGTTCCAGTGCTCTGGCACCCTCACAGTGAAGAAATTTCTCATGTTGAGGTGGAACCCTCTATGCTCAAGTTTATACTCATCATTCCTCGTCCTGTTACTGGGCACTACAGAAAAGAGATTGGCTCCTTCCGTTTGACATCCACCCCACAGATATTTATAGACATTAATAAGATCCTCTCTCAGTCTTTCTCCTCTCAAGACTAAACAGCCCTTTTTCTCAGCCTCCCTTCACAGGGGAGATGCTCAAGTCCCTTAACCATCCTCTCTCCAGTAGATCCTGTCTCTTTTTAACTGGGGAGCCCAAAACTGGATACAGTATTCTAGGTGTGGTCTCACTAGGGCAGAGTAGAGGGGGAGAAGAAGCTCTGTAGACCTGCTGGAGACAAGTTTTCTTAATGCACCCCAGGATGCCATTGGCCTTCCTGGCCACAAGGGCACATTGCTGTCCCATGGATAACTCACTAGGACTCCCAAGGTCTTTCTCTGTGGTGCTACTTTCCAGAAGAACAACCCCTAACCTGTACTGGTGTCCAGTGTTATTCCTCCCCAGATGCAGGTCTCTACACTTGTCTGTATTGAACTTCATGACGTTCACCTTTGCCCAGCTTTCCAGCCTGTCTAGATCTCAATGGATAGCAGCACAGCCTTCTGGTGTGTCAGCCACACTCAATCCCCTCATCCAGGTCATTGACGAAGGTATTAAGCAAAACTGGACCTAGTACTGATCCCTGGGGAACACCACTGGCCCCAGGCCTCCAACTTGACTCTGCACCACTGATTACAACATTCTGAACTCTGTTGTTGAGCCAGTTTTCAATCTACCTCACAGACCAATTGTCTGTGCTGCATTTCTTGAGTTTTTCTACGAGGATGTTATGGGAAAAGCATGCTATGGGAGAATGCTCGTATCTGACCTCTCCTTCACCATGGATTCCTGCGGTGGATTTACCACCAGGCACAGTCTCACTGGGTGACATACATATCACAGCAGGTTGGAACGGGGATGGTACGCAGGGGAGGATGTTCTCTGTGGGTTCACTGTCATGGAGATGGGTGTAGAGGTATTGCTGCAGTCTGCTCCTCCTCTCTAGCAGCCTCTGAGCTCAGTTGCATCTGGCAGACCCAATTTGACATTTGCTCTTTTGGGCAGCACTTGTCTCAGAGGAAGTGCAGAATAGCCCAGGGAACACAGCACACACACACACAGAGAAGAAATTCAGGCCAGATGCAATCTGCAGAAGCCTCGGGTTCCTGTGCAAAGTCATTGCCACATTCATTGCAATTCACATGCTACTAAGGTTCCCTGCCTTCCTCAGGGCATGAGCACCCCTCAGATGTACAAACCCCACAAATGCATTGGGTCGTGATGGATTTCTCAATCATGGTTGACATGCTGCTGATGATTATTTCTGACTGCACCTTGCATGACACAGCTTTAAAGTGCTCCTGTGTGCCAAGAAAGCAGCAAAAGAAGAGGCAGGCTGCTCCTGCCATGCACCTTGGTGGCTTCCCATGTGCCTCCATCACCTGCAAGATCTTTTTATGCTCTGGCTTGTCCTACAGCACCATGGGGCATCCCAGACAAGCCATGGCAGGATAGGCTGGCTCCCTCCATGCAACATCCCTCTCCGAGAGGGGCATCACTCCAGGCCACTGGTAGCCATCCCTTTGCTCAGAGGGCAGTGGCAGTGGGATATGGAGCTGCTGGGGGTTACCAGCTCCCCCTGAGCCCCCATGGCACTGCTCAAAGCACCTGCACCTCTCTGGATAATAAGGGGATGCTCTTAAGCATGTTTGGTTACTAGACCACTTGAAAGGCACAAACAAACTGAATCCAAAGTGCCAGGTAGAGCAGAGCAAGGGGTTGGGAACAGGGAACAAAGCATCTTATGAAGGAGCTTGGAAGAGCCTCTAGATGCAGAGGCTTTAAATGCTCCAGAGAGCTGAGCTCACATGGGTTTTACACACCTAGGATGAGCAAATCATTGATGCTCAGTAGCAAAGAAACCTCCACCTTTATGGAGCTTTGCCAGCAGCGAGCTCCTGGGCTGAGGGAATGGACTTCTAAGGGAAGGTGACAATGCTACCTGATACATTCAGAGAGCTGGCACATGCTGTCTTGCTCAAGCAAACTCACCACTTTTGCTCTCTCTGAGCCATACCATCATCCCTGACAGCTGCTGAGCAGCTGCACTAGCCCCTGTGCTGGGACTGGAGCCCATAACCCCCTCCCCATCCCTGGCTTCACTGTTGCGGTGGCATCACAAGTGATCCCCACCACATCCCTGAGTGAGTGCTAAGCAGCCAGAGCTGGCCACAGGAGGAGAAGTTGTCCAGGAGAAGGGAGGGGACCTGCCAGCAGTGCCTTCTGGCACTGAAGGAGAAAGAGAGGGAAAAATCATGAAGTCTTGGGGCTCACCTGGAAAAACAATATATTTCCCATGTGGTATGGTGCAAAAATGTATCGTGGCTGTTTTAGCTGCCCAGGGACATGCTGTATCATGATCCCCTCATTTGCAATACGGAAAAAACATGTACCATACGTTTTGTACAGTAGCAAATTAACAGATGGAAAATATATTTGCTTCCCTGTTTGAGAGGTAGGAGAGCAAAGTAAAGCCTGGAAGCAGAAGACAGGGCTGGGCATAGAGCATCTTGGGGAAGGATGTGGGGCACAGACATGGAAGATCCATTCAGAGACAAGGGGGCAGTGAGAGATGTTTGTTGCCACACCGTAACTTGTAAATTAATCTTAGGGTAAATCAAAGCATTATGCAAGCCAAGTACCCTCCCTTTAAAAAAAAACAAAACAAAACAAAACAAAACCAAACCAGAAGGCCTGGAATCGCTCAGGAAGAGCATCACTCATGGGGACATTCTCTAAAGAAAATAAAATTAAAATAAAACCAAATCAAAACAAAACAAAAAAATTTGATGAAGGGTTTGTAGACAACCCCCATCTTCCCTCCAAGCAGCTAAAAAGGTGCAGAAGGATGCAGAGAGAAGGGTAGGGCTGGAGAGAGCAGGGCGACCCAGGAGAAGAACAGTCGGAGCCCATCGGTAGCAGAGCTACGCAGACATTTATTGAACACAAACAACGACAAACACAGCCGGCTCACAGAGCTTCCTGAGCTATCGTCCACAGGTTTTGCACAGGGGGATTGTCAAAAGAGTGCTTTCAAAGGCCCCTGCGGGCATGAACCCCATACAGCTGAATTCTTCCCACTTCCAGTTTCTCGTTAGTTAAAAAAGAGAACCATTTGAGTGTATGTGTCTGTGTGATACCCTTTCTTCAGTATGAAAAATGGCTTGTCTGGACCCTGCCTTGTTGCAAAGAGAAATCTGTGGGTGAGCCCACACATGTGCATTGGCTTGGCTCCCACACATTCTGCTTCCCAAGTAACACAGGGTGAAAACTACACCTTACCCTAAGGGCAGGGATGCAAGGTTGCAGAAGTGAGCCAGGACAAGCAAAGTGAAGGAAGAAGGAGCATCAAAGGAAGAAGGTTGAACAAATTAAGTACTCTGAAGCAGACACAGCGCTGAGTGGCATCACATGTCCATAGGCTACAGCAAGTACCGCCAACATCAACTCAAACGTGTAAGTAGCTACACTAGACTGACACTAGAGACCCCCATCATCTTCTGAAGTCTTGCCAGCAGAAAAAAAAACAACCCCCCCCTCCCCACCCCCCCAAACAGCAGATGAAGTAGTAACACCATACGCTGAAAACAAGGACCATAACCAAAGAGATCGGGAGCAGCGTCAGGAGCACAGTAAGGAGCTCTTAAAGAAATGTTCCAGTGTGTGCATATGCATGTGTATTTATATATATATATTTTCGTTAGTAAAGAAAAGAGTATCTGTGGAGGCAAAGGGAAGACGGTAAATGTACAGGCAGTACAGGCTGGGTGGAGTGCCGGTGGCTGGAGAGGGTCGGGTGGTGCGGAGTGGAGGATGGTGGGTGGAAATTAGAGTGCGCCCATTCCAGTGACCTCAGACGTCAGCCTAGAATAGACAGGGGCAGAGAGAGGGGTAGGGGGGAGACAAAAACAAGCGCTTAATAACCGGAGCAGAAAAGAAAATGAAGCCTCTGTGGGGCAGCGCTTCTCCTCTTGCCTATACCCTGCTCAGATAGGTGGCAGAGCATCATTGGATGGCTTAAGCACATAGGGCTTGGAGGTCCCCATGGAGGACACAGAGGGCTGGAGCATAGAGTCAGACAGGTAATGCCTGTCCCTGGCACCACATCATGGCAGAGGTGTCACCCACCAGGGGTGCTGGCAGGAGACATCCCAGCACACGGCTTAACTTCTACCAGCGTCCCTCCCACGGAGGACAGACAGCTGTCCCAGCTGCCCCAGCTTCTTTATTTTGCTCTGGTTTTTGAAACAATGGGAGAAGCTGAGCTATGCCCCATCCTGTCCCCTGCCAGGTCATCTCTGCCTCTGCACAGGATGTAGCTCACCCAGCCCTTCCCAGTAATGAAGAGCTGCTTGTTTTTCTTTTCTTTCTCTTGTCTCAAGAGGTTGGAGGGATTGGCAAGGAACTGCAGGGAAAGCCACTTGGCCATGCCCACAGGTGTGGGGCTGGCCCCATCCCTCTCCTGAGCAGTTGGAGAGGTGCCATGGCTGCGGGCAGTGGGACAGTGGGGCAGGAGGGGATGGTGGAGGTCTGTTGCAGGTCGGGGCTGAGGGGGGTTGGGTGCAAGGAGAAGAAAGCACGTACAGACCTCACCGATGTTTCCACCCCAGCGAACAGCAGTCATCGCCAACAGCCCCCCAACAGAACCCCGCCAATAGCCTCCCGCAGCCGCATGCATCGTGGGCTGGCAGGGGGTTGGCACAGCACCAACTCTGCCCACGGTGGAGGGCACGGACAGGCAGATGGTCTCGGCTTGCACAGCTGTGCCAGGTGAGCGCAAAACCATTGAAAGGCCCTGTCTCCCCTTAAGATCCCCAACCACAAATCCATAGACGCAAGCAGGTCTGTGTGAGCACCCTAGACACGGTTCACCAGCAGCACAGAGCTGGACCCGACCCCTCTCCAGCTACACCTCTCCTACACTCTCACAGTCCCTTGCTAGGTCCCCAGTCCCCCCAACACAGGCAGCATCGCACCCCATCCAGAGGCAGCACTGGGAACCCTTGACCCCTGCAAATTCCTGCTGTGCCAAGCTTTTTAACATGAAAAGGAAGCAATCAGGCCATTCCCATGTCTTGCATTTATTGGACTGATTATTTTCATTGGATGGAAGAAAGCCTTTGGGAGGCCTGGAAGCACGCGGAAAAGGCTCTGAGGTGGCAGTAAGTGATGCTGGCATCCCAGCGAGCCGGTCCCAAGTGATGCCTCCCCACCACCAGCTCAGCTCCATCCCCATCCCTGTCCCCTGACTCATCCACAGGGAAAGACAGCGGCGATCTTACCCACCCACGAGCAAAATCCTTGAGCGAGGGTGGCGGGCGGGCAGGCGACTGATGCAACCCATGGCCGCTCTGCCGGCAGCGAAGCGGCTCCCAGTCCCCAGCCAAAGTGCTAGCTGCAGGGAGAGGTCTCACTGGTGACGTGGAGGAGGTCTCAGCAAGCCACCATCCGTCCCAGCTGGCCTCAGGAAGCCCTTCCTGGGCCATGGTGCCAGGAGCGAGTGCTGCTCCTACCACGCCAGCAGGACAGTTTCGGCTGTGGCAGGAGGCGGCGGAGGTCGGCAGGGGGGTCTCACCTGGCGTTGATGAGGTACTGCGCGAGGCTGATGTTTGCAGGGGTTCCTGTGATGGTAATTTGGCGCTCCGATGACCCTTCCGTGGCGTTGGCGATTTTGATCTGCGCTCCCGACATCTGCCGAATTTCATTGATTTTGGTCCCTTGGCGTCCGATTATGCAGCCTATTAGCTAGAAAAAAAGCACGGAGGGAACGTCTGAGAAGTGGCAGCTCTGGCAGTCACCGGTGGTACATGAGCACAACTGCACTGCACTGGCCAGAAGCCTTCCTCCCTCTGCCCTGGGGCACGAATGACATTAATGCTCATGAAAACAGAAGAAGTACAGCCCAGGGGTGAATCCCACCTGCACAAGAGCACGGTCCTCCCAGGACACATCCAGCAGCCTGCCCTGTTCTGCTCTTCGGGGGGCAAATTTCAGCTATCCACACATAATGCCGAGCATCTCAGAGGGCTTCAAGGGCGAGTTGTTACACTGGTCTCATTTTGCTTATACAGGACATGTTACTAGAAGAAAACAAGCCCGCCACCTTCCCTGGGGACAGCCCAACCTCAAGTGCTCCCTCATCAGCTGGTGCAGCCACACAGCATTTATAGCTTCACATTGCTCACCCCATCCCACAGTTCTACCCTGCTGGGACACCCTTGCTGCCTCTGTTACCCCCTTCAGCTCTTTCAGCGCAATGCAAGGGCTCATCAGTGTGCACATCGTTGGCAGGAGAGCACCACATGGCTGTGGCATCAGCAGAAGAGGAGAATCCTACTTAAAAACATGTCTTTCACACTCTTATGAAAAAAATCAGAGCCATTTAGAGGCTTAAATTTCCTCAGTGGCCTTCATCTTCTCTCCTGATCATTTCTGTAACAAGGTATTGTTCCCTTGAGCACTTCCTCATGTTGGCAACACTTATTGAGAAGTCAAATGTTTTTGATACATCCACGAGGCATTTCCACATGCCCTGCTTGGCCATTAGTTCCTGAGCTCCTTTCCAAGGCTGTGTGCAAGAATTTTATATATGGGATATGCATCTTGGCAGCTGCTGGATTTCTGTTTCTGTAGAAGCAGATTTCTGATTCTGTAGAAGCAGAGACAACCACTCCTCCAAAGTTCACTGGTCCTGTTGTCAGATCATGGGGCTACCTCAGAGGTTTGCCCCATATGGACCTGAATATACACCACACTGAAGCACTGGAAGGGTATCAACTACCTTGGGGCCCACAGTGTGATGTTCAGCCTAACAGCCACCCATCTGGGTCTTCACAGTGCAGAAATTACTCAGAGATGCTTTAGCAAATGAATATCCCTTGCAGATGATAACCTCCCGGGGAGACCTGAGGAGCCAAACCTACGTGGAAAGACATTCGGCAACATCCAAGGGTCTCTACACAGCATTGAAGTTTCTCCCGACAGTCAGAGGAATGACAAGATGGACTTAACCATCACCCTTCCTTCAACTCTCCTTTCCCTGCGGTGCAACCATAAGCTGATCTACGCCACTAAAGCACACCTGCAGACTCACTGCTTTAAGAAATCCAAACCTGTCCTCTGCTTCCCAGGAAGGTGGCAGTGGGAATTTAAGAGCCTTCAAAGCAACAGGAGGCAGATCTAAGGAGGCATTTTTCAGTGGGCAGAAAGATGCAGGTGATGACATTAAATGCCATGCAGATCAGATGAGAGCCAGGCTTTTAGCAAGTGAATGCTCGGAATGCTCCCAGGTCTCACGGCAGGTGCCTCAGCAAGTTAAAGGGGAGGAAAGGCCCCTTTGCAAAGGATCACTTGATATTCCTGAAGACATTCTCATTGCTGCCAGGGCTACAGTCTCCCATGCTTGACAGACATGGCTGTTGCAATCTTGGGAGCACTTGTAGAGCTCTCTTCAGCCTCCCTGTGAGGCCTCCTTGCTGGATGGACAGCAGTAGATCTGGGACGAGCTCTGCTGCATTCTCTCATGGGCTCCTCTGCAGATCCCTCCCATGGTGGTTGGACCTGAGCTCAAGCATATCTGAGGGTTTCATCCATTGCCACATCTCTTGGGTGGAAGGAGGCCTCTCAAGTGGCTTGGAGGTGCCCAGCAGCTGCAGCCAGGCTCACTGTCATTCCCTTGTACTGCCGTGCATCAGTGAATAGTAGGAAGAAGTGGCAAGAGCTGCCAGACCCAATCCAGAAACTTCTGATGAGGAGGGGATGAAAGTGCTTGAAGGTGATGGAGACAGGGACAGAGAATGGAAGTCATCCCCTTGCTTGCCCCGATCCTGATTTATCAGCCCATGAAAACCAGTGGGCCAGTCCAGAAGCAAGTGAGACACTTGGATCCAGGTGCCAGCTGTGTGGTGTTCTCCATCCCACCTCCCACCTGAGCATCCCACAAGCACCTTCCTCACACCACTTGGTGCCCAGCATAACTCCAGCCTCCTTCCAGCAAATATCCAGCCCAATATTCACTTTTCCACAATGCCTCCATCTGTAACACCCAAAAGCTGACTGCCACTGGTACTAAGATGAGACGCACTGTCCTTCAAAACTTGTGTGACACCTTGTGGCATTAGAAACACTATTCACTTACCTTGTTTTCAGCCCCCTCCCCCCCCAGTAACTTGAACCAGTGCTAGATTAAGCAATTATGGTTTAATCAAGGCTCACCCGAGAGCTCTCTCCCCTTCCCAGTGCTGTCAACCAGGAATGTTTCATGAGCACTGAGTTCACTTGGAAAGGGAAAAGGAGAATTAAGGAAGATTGTATCTAGGAAAGCTACCAAAGTCCCAGCGGGTGCTTTATGCTGCAGGCCGATCCCCAACAGACTGCACGTGGTGTGGGTGAACCTGGTGAAGGGGCATCTTGAAACATATTTAACAATGTCATATGCCTGCAGCTTATATATATATGCACACACATATATATGTGTATAAACACACACACACACACACACACATGCTAAGGAAGCACTTGGATTTACTTACATCATTGGGAATGGTGAGTTCATGAGTACTGGCCGGGGGACTGGCATCCAAACCTGGGCATATGCAAGGGAAAATGGTTACAACTTGCAGAGGTAGCATGGTGGAGCTCTGCTGCTTTCCCACAACAGTCAGCACTGCAAAGGCTGCGTCCTGTTCCAGGGCCAGGAGGGGAAGGGGTCACACACTCTGGTACAAGGAGGAGGAAGACAGTTGATACCTGACTCTGCTGGAGCTTGGTGCCACCTTTCCATGCATCCCTTGAGCTGGCCTCACAGATGCTGCCCCAGGAGTGCCTCGCTTCCCACCCTCCACCGTCCCACTGGGAATGGCTTCAGAAGAGGGTGTGTTACAGTGCAAGGTTGCAGCATCTCTTGAGAGAGGCAGGAAAAGCACCTTCCCACGAAGCCCTCCTCCATACAGCAGCAGCCAGCTGCTGGCTGGAAACCCAACCCTAGACACAGACAGCCTGCCAGCAGAAGGGTTGTCCATGCACCCTCCAGCCCTCTCCAGACACGGCGGCACAGAGCCGCTTGGTTACGACAGCAGCTTGGCACCCCAGATCCAGTTTCCCTGGGGGATCTTGCAGTGCTGGCACAAGGCAGCCTGCAAAGAACTTTGCAAGGTATAGCTCCACAGACTTGCATGCTGAATTTAAGCCAGACTGCTAAGACAACTTGGATACAGGACTGATGGTCCCTCTTACTCCCAAATGAAAGTATGGCAAATAGTATGGAGATTCAGAGCCTAAAATTTACATGGCAAACGAGCAAAGGCAGCAATAGACTCATAGAGTCATAGAATACCAGGTTGGAAGGGACCTCAAGAATCATCTGATCAACCTTTCTTGGGAAAAACAGAGTCTAGATAGATATGCTTCCTCCCAGACTTTCCTGGCCAAGAAGAGCACCGTCTCCACCTTCCCTCCTCCACGGTGGGAAAGGCTGGAGCCAGAAGGTTGCCCTGCAAGCACAGCTCCAGGGGTGTGAGGACAGCATGCCATAACTCTTCTAGGCCAGGTTGAAGCCTGCCTCTCCTACAGGTTTCCGTATGAAATCACCTCAGTGCTGGAGTGGGGATGTCTTATGTCAAATGCACTGTTTGCAGATGACACCAGGTTTGGTAGGTGGGCCAATCTGCTTGAGGGTAGGGAGGTTCTACGGAGCCTCTGGCCAGGCTGGATCAATGGTCTGAGGTTTAACAAGGCCAAGTGCCAGGTCCTGCTCTTGGGTCACAGCAATGAACTGCAATGTTCCAGGCCTGGGGAAGAGTAACTGGAAACTGCCTGGAAGAAAAGGCCCTGGGGGTGTTGGTTGACAGCAGCTGGAGATGAGCCAGCATCTGCCCAGGTGGCCAAGGAGGCCACCAGCATCCTGGCTTGTATCAGGCCAGCAGGGCTAGGGCAGGGATTGTCCCCCTGGACTCGGCACTTGTGAGGCCACACCTCCAATGGTGTGTCCAATCAGTTTTGCGCCCCTCACTCCAAGGAGGACATTGAGGGGCTGGAGTGTGTCCAGAGAAGGACAACAAAGCTGGTGAAGGGTCTAGAGCACAAGTCTTGTGAGGAGAGGCTGAGGGACCTGGGGTAGTTCAGCCTGGAGAAAAGGAGGCTCAGGGCAGACCACCTCACTCTCAACACCTCCCTGAAAGGCACTGGATCAGGGTTGGTCTCTTCTCCCAAAGTACAAGCAATAGGACAAGAGAAAACAGCCTTAAGTTGCACCAGGGGAAGGTTTAGGTTGGACATAAGGTAAAATTTCTTCCCCAAAAGGATTGTCAAGGCCTGGCCCAGGCTGCTCAGGGCTGCTCAGTCCCCAACCCTGAAGGGATTTCAAAGCTGCGTAGATGTGGTGCTGAAGGACATGGTTTAGTGGGCCTGGCAGTGCTGGGTTAATGGTTGGACTTGATCATGTTGAAGGTCTCTTCTAACTAGAATAATTCTATGATTCTATCAATCTGCAAGAGAGCAGCTTTCTGGTGGCTAACTGGTATTTGCAGTAACTGCAATAAAACCCTTATCTGTACAATATAAAGTACTTATGAAGGCCCCTAAGAGCAATGTGTGTAAGAGGATGAGAGACTACAAGGTCTGTATCTGAGGAAAGAGAGAAGTAAGGAAGTGCAGAGCAAAGCAGCACAAGGTGACTGGAAGTGCTGGGCTGCTATAACACAACAGCAGCACCAAATTCCTCATGCCACACGGCGATAACCCTAACCGTGCTGAGCAGCTACTGCAAACATCAGCCAAGTTTTGCTGGGCTGTATTTCCACTGAGGGCTTCTGAACCTTGGAAGAGAAGCTCCTGTCCACTTATGCCAGTTAACAGCTGCATAGGTTTTAAAACCCAGCAGATATGACCCGTCTGTCTGTGTACCAGCACTGTCAAAGCAGAATTTCTAAAATACTGAAATGAAGCTTTACATTGCAACCCAATTTCAGCATCACCCCTAGAAAGGAGAATATTGGGTATCTTTGATGCCCTCATGCCCGATTCCTGTGATTTCCCAAATGCAGCTCCCCAGCTCCCTTACAGAGACGAAATGCCTGGGTGCACCATACAGGCATCCACTTGCAGGAGGTCTCTCCATCACATTTTTCACTTGGGAGCTCACAGAGGAGGGGAAATGTAGGAGATGAGGATGCAAATCCTCCACTCAACAGCCCTACACTCTCCTTGACCCCTGCCAGGTGTACTAATGCCAAAGCCTGCACAAAACCTGACCAGGTTTTACACAGCAGGCAATGCTCAAATCTGACTTCATAGCACTCTGCACTAGAAGAGACATTTCACAAGCCCTGGACCATCTTTCTCACCAAGCCTTCCTGCAGTCTGGTGGGAGATGCACTGCACCTAACACTTAAGACACGTGCCTGCAGGTGTCCCAGTTTCTCAGCCATGCGTTACAAGGCTCAGCTCAGTAGCAGTCTGGGTATGGCAGAAAATGTCTTCTAAAGGGAGCAGAGCACTGGGGATGGGCTCAGAACAGCACTGAGGCAACCAGGGGTCTTTGGAAATGGAAGCCAGGCTCCAGGATAGGGTCCCCCACCCTGTGCTCAGATGCCATGGGTGTTGCTGAAAGCCCCTGGGGCATGTGGTGCCATGGTACTGCATTGCCCTTGCATCATAATGACCATCAGGGAACAGACATGTCCTTCTCCATTACCTGGAGATTAATTATTTTAGTAGACCAGATCTTCCCTCTCTGATATGCACAGGCACAGCTATAATGTGGAGGGGTTAGGGCAGGATTAGTGCCTTGGTGAGTGCAAAGAGCAAAGCAGGGCATGCAGAAAACAAGGCTGCACAGGCTGGTATGATGAAATCTACATTTGCTCTAGTCTTGCAGGTTCTATTTACTCAGGCTATGTTTGCTTTTGTAGTTAGACGGTGTCCCCAAGACTCTTTTAAGTCACGTGTGTGACACACCCTGGCTGGACACAGAGCATGCACGTGCCACAGGTATACCCAGGGGAGGTCTGGTTCACACTGCCTATGAGCCTCCAGGCCTCAGGATAACTCCTCTAAGCAATGGGAGGTTATAAAAGATAAGCACATACCTTCAGCACATACAAATGAATGTGCATGACATTTGACATCAAAATTTCTCCAAGATTACAGACATGCTTTGGCTCCTCCGGGTCCTGTCCCACTAAAAATGCAGCTCACCCTGAATGGCTTAGAGATGGCTAAAATTGCATGTCATTTCTGCTCTCATAGGCATTTTTCTACTGTTTGTGAGCAAAGTTTATGCAAAATTAAATGACTGAATAAGGGCAATGACTCTGGCATCTGTCTGTTACACGGATGGCGGTTACAAACAAACATCAAAAACCTAGGCAGGAAACTCCAGGCACTTCTCTTTTGACATGCTGTACAAAGGAGAACAACAGGCATGGTCTGCCCGGTCTCTCCCTGCCCATCATGGAAACCTGCCATTTTCTCCACAAATACTGCAGTTGATCTAGGAACACAACAATGGCACAGTCCTATTTAAGAAACGTAATTCAACCGAAGCCTGCTTATTTCCCTGTAGCTTTGTGTTTTACCTGATGATTGGCCCATCAGATTTTGAGCTTCTTCGGAGGAATGTAAGGGCAGCTTTTCTCCTGAAGAGCAAAGAAGAAACAGATTTAATGCTTTTGCCTTCGAGGAGATAAGCAATGTCACTTCATCTAGGAAGCTCAAAATATGATGAACATACTGTCAGAAAAGGCATTTCCAACCGGCACTTTGACCACCGAGTAAGCAAAGGTACTTTCAGTATCTCCATCCCCTGCACCCTATCTGCTTCCCAGGTCACCATGAAATGCATTAACTGCCCAGCTGCCACGCCAGCCATATGGACGAGGATGCTCAGCCACGCCACATCTGTCTGTCCTCCCATCAAGACGGCTCCCTACAGACGTGGCTCCTTCCCATCACTCTCCCTGCCGTGGGGGTGCCATCCACCTGGCTCAGCACCGCTCCCCACAGACACCAGGGCAGCATCCATGGCCAATGCTGAGCCGTTCGCCCTGGGAAAGCAGGGATGTCCCACTGGGGTCTGGATCAGTGCACAGTGGGGAAGGACGCTCATCATTTCTGCTGGGAAAGCCAGCAAAGCTGGGAGCGAGGTAAGCGTGGCTTCGCAGGAGCAGTCCAGGCGTGCACCGTTAACAGCTGAGAGCTCGCCTGGGAGGATCATAAGCCCCAAACATTTGTCCTATCTCCCTGTTAACCTTTCCCCATGGACATTGCAACTTCAGTTTTACTTGCCCTGCTTGCTTCCATTAAATAGCATGAGTTTAGAAAGAGAGAGAAACTCTACAGGTAAGAAGAGAAGGATATCTAGAAAGGGTGTGTGGGTACGTACCAGGGAAAGCGGGGGTGGTCTGTCCAAGGGGAGTAAAGGGGGTTTGCTGCATAGCCAACTGGTGGAGCTTGGTCAACTGCTGAGGGGTAGGAGGGACATTAGAGCTAAGAAGGTTATTATCATAGAGTACAACAAGTCACACCGAAAATAAGAAGAAAATTATAACGGAAGAAAAAATAAGAAAACAAAATGAAAAAAAAAAAAAGAAACCAAACCAGGAAGCCATGGTGAGACATGGCCAAAACATTATCAGAAGGACTTGGCCTGGGTAAAATGCAATAAATCCCAAATCTTTTCCAGAAGTGCTTGGTCAGGGTCTGAAGTACAATACCAGCAAGAAGCCCATTCTTACTTTCCGCCCCTCATCAAAAGGTTCAACTCCTTTGCCACGAGAGTGGCCGCCTCGGGCCAGCACAGCCCGATGCTGTGGCAGCAGCAGGGCTGCTGCCTACAGTGCTTCCAGCCCCTGCCTTCCCTCACGGGCTCTGCAACCTACAACCAGAGGCTGCAGCTCACTTCAAGGTAGCTTTAGAGCAGAGGAGCCATCTCAAAGGCACTGTCAGGCTGGTGGTCATCACGTGCTAGCTGCCAGGAGATCCTGTTCGTGCTGCTGGAGCTGCATCGTGACCGCTTCCCCCCAGCAGCAAATGCTCTCATGCTGCACCTCTGATGGGAAATGCCTTTGGGAGATGGACAAACTACGGCTCTTAACATCAACTCGTTATGAGTGCAAGCCCCTTAGCAGTGCAGGGAAATAAGGGCTTCAGCCATGACCAGTAGGTATTTCAGATCCTTGTATCCCTTGTTATTCCAGATAGCTTTTTGCACCCCATCAGGAAGCGGTTGCATAGAGAGGAGTTTGTTTGGAATACATTTTGTGCTCTGTTTCACTACTATAAATTAAAAAAAAAACCAAACCAAAACAAAACAAAAACCAAAAGAAAAAAAACCAAACTGGGCTGAAGTCTAGCAGTGAGCAGGAGGGGTGGTCTGTATTACCTCCTGCTTGGCAATTTCACAGATGCTCAGAGGGTTGCCAGGAGCCTATCAGCCCCTAAACAAACCGCTTGTTGCACCCGGCCCCTCCCCAGCTAGGGAGAGGCAAGAGTTATGATCTCCATAGTTTGGGGGGAAACAATACTCAAAAACCTCCTTGCTCTTGCAGCATGGCTGGGGAGGGAGCATGGGGAGGTCTGGCCAGCAGTGGTGAGGGGGAAGCACTGGAGAGAGAAGACCTGGGAGGCTGAGCACACCAGGGGAGAGACTGGAGGAAGGCAGCAGGGAGGGGAAATTCCTGCAAGTCCCCAGAGAGGTACCCGAGGGAGACCTCCCTGGCAGAGGCGTAAAGACTTCCAGCCTCTGCTGGCTCAGGGGAGAGGTCCATGTGTCTCCCTGTGAAGCACAGAAAATAAGCCAAAGATGCACTACGGCAGGTTCCTGCTGAAACACAGTCAACTCTGTACTGGACCAGGCATGTTACAACTCCTGCAAGTAGCGGGGACTCAATATCCGCTGCTTTTTAATTTAACAACTATCTTCTTCTCCACCATATTAAACCCAAGCGTGCCTTGTTTGAGGAGCTCCTCGTTACCACCAGGACTCCAGATGAAATGTCCTGTGTCCTTGCCAGCATTGCTGAGGAGCGATAGGGAGGCAGAGCCCCTCGTGCTCCAACTGTGCCCTGGGGCATGGGTCCCACTTTGCCTGACCCAAGAAATACCAAAATCCTTTCTCATACTGATCTAGCATATTCTTAAGACATGGTTTGGATAGTCATACTTAGCAAACACCCATAATAACAGCAATAAAAAAAGCCCACAAGAGGAGAGGATGGCTACGCTAAAGTGTTAAAGACGCTATGTTAACTCTTGCAGTGCATGAAACACCTCCTCTCCTGCTTCCTGGAAAAAGCTGAAAGCAAAATCCTGAGAGCATTTCTTCAAATTCTGGTTTTCCCCACAAACCAGAGGCGAGTTCCTTCACTGACACTGCTGGGAGGGACAGGACAGGACAGGACAGCAGACCAACGTGCAGCCATGCATCACTAGGTACCCACAGCAGCGCCCAGCTACATCTCATTGCCAGGTGCACACCCAGGAGTGATGTCCTGGTTTGGGACCTTTTCTGCGCTTGACGCTTATGTCACTCCCAAGCACCCCGACTCCTGTCTGCTGCATCTGTCCTTTCATCTCCCACCACAAATTTCATGAAAGCACATCACATACCGAATGGCTTACAGGTCCCCAGGCAATGCCGAAGCTCTTCATGAGCCAAACTCCCACTGACCTGAGGGCTTTTCCCAGGGGAAAAAAATCAAGGCAGGAGCTCACATTTTAACTTTGGCATTTGAAATTCTGCCCGCTTTGTAGCCATGGGTATGCAAAAGGCATCTACTGAAGGCAGGCACCTGCAAGAGCGAGGCAAATGCCCTAAAATCACATTCAAGCCTGTCTTCTGCAGCGAGCAGCATTTAAAATGACCAATCTTTGTGACAGAGCTACAAGAGTAAGGACAGAGGGCATAGCCCCTGCATGAACAACTTTTGCTGCATCTCAGCAAATCTGCTGGGAGCAGGGCAGAGCACAAACAGCAAATGTATTAAGTATATTTCATTCATGTCAATCAGAGGAATATAATAACAAGAAAAACCCTCTCTACTGTCACCACCATTTGCAAAGGAAAACTGTGACAAAGAATGTATTGATCTACCCTTGCTAAGTACGCAGATGTTTTTCCTTATATTCCGCTTAGGGAGCAAAAGTGAAGCACAAACTGTTAGGAAAACTTCCAAGCAACCATCACATCAAGCTGTTCAAAATACATGCATACCGGTGTCGCATGGAAAGCCAAAGACTCCACTAAAATGGGTGAAATCACTGCTCCTGAGATCAAAATCCAGCCTAACCGTTGGCCCGGGAAGCACGCATTCATGGTATCAGACAGCCCTGCCCCAGTCTCAATCATGCAAAACGTAATCCCATTATTTAATACCTATCAGGAAAACAAACACCGAGCTATGTCATACTCCTCCTGAATGTGGAATGGCTGGAAAAAGCTTTCCACCCAGACCATGCCAGTTACTCTGTGGATTCCTGACTCACAGCCGTGCCAGCCAGAAGCGGCCTCTTCAGTGGGACTCGCATTTTATCCCCTCTGAAACACGTTTAGAAAATGCCAGCTTTTTGCAAGAGCTCCCCAGCATGTGTCAGTCATCACGACCCCAGAAGCCAAGCAGCTGTTTCCTGCCGTCAAGGACCTGCTGGCATCACAGTGCTTCACTGCTGCTTTTCATCGAGAAATTCTTTAAAATAGACTGGTTGCTATTTCAGTTTGTACTTCTACACACAGACATGCCAGCAATTGTTCCCTGCACGTCCCCCTGCAAACGTGCTGTGGCTCCCTGACCCACCCCAGACACAGGATCCTAGTGAAAGGAGGGGGACCCGAGCACCAGCAAAACCCACCAGCTCTGCAAGCCTGAGCAGAGCCTGTCTCCACACCAAGGAATGGCAAGCCAAAATGGGGACCGTGCCTGCAATGCCCCTACCCCAGGCGACAGCAAGCCAAACCCAGCGAGACAGCCATCAAACACAGGGTGACCGCTTTGGTCTGGAGTGAAGCTCCCACCAGAGCCCTCGGCAAGGTGAAGTCCAGCAGCACAGAGCAGGCAGCTGTCCACTCCATCCCTCCAGGGGATGCGGGTGGCTTTCTGTCCAACCTCAGCACCTGCATCCAAGTTACCCAGAGGAGGACCCCCAGAAAGGCTCGTTCCCCTGCCCAGCCTTCGAGCAAGAAAGCACACACCATTGGAGCTCTGGCTTTTCCTCACCCTACCACAGTACTCAACACCTAAATAAGCCCTTGGCTTACCAACATTTTAAGAAGAAGGGTGAAATGGAGAGGAAAGATTTGCTTTTTTTTTTTCCCTTTCTTTGCATGTTTTGATCACGTTGAGGCACAAAATGCATAGAGTATTGTTTGTCACAGAACAAAGGGATAGCACTGAACAATGCAAACAATTTAGCATCAGGCCAAGTCCTCAGAATTAATAAAGTTTAGTGCTAACAGGTTAAAAGGCTATTCAAGGTATTACAGATACTACACACGGCCAGTTAATTTGAAAATATGCTATTAATATTATTGTCTAATATTAATATTATGTGAATTAACAGTAGCATGCGGGTGACATAAAAGGGTATAAGAAAAAATATGGTAAAACTCACATCCGGGTGTGGAATAGCATACTGTCCCTGAATTGTATAGGCCTGCAAAAGAAAAAAAGAGACGTTACTAGAGCTGGCAGGAGCTGGCTGCAAAGCCCCATGCCTCTCTGCAGGGACTGCTGCCCCCAGGGTTTGCTCCTTTCTGCCTAATGTGGGGTACATTCTGTGAATGCAGAGGCTAAAGAGGAGCTCAGCCCACACCCTGTTCTGCCCAGGACCCCGTGCTACCCCTGAACAACCAGGGAGCTGAACATTATGCCACCTGCACACCTCTCCCCTCACTCCGCTGCCAGTGAAAGCAGGGTGCAGGATATCGAATTTTGACTTAACCAGCTAAATTCTGAGGCTGGAGGGGATGAGAGAAGCCCTTTCTGTGCAGTGACCAGTTGCCCTGTGCACCCCCCTGGCTAGCCCAGGGGAAGAGCCCCCCTGTGCCGCATTAAATTCCCCAGGGCAGCAAGTCCTTGGGGTGGGAGGGAGATGTACCCTTCCAATCAAACCTGGAGGATGTTGAGCTACCTGACTTCAAGGGCTCGGGCTTAGTTTGGCTTTTCCAAAAGGAAGGAAACAGCTCTTTAAAGGTGCCAGAACTGCATGGAGCAGGAACGTAAGGTTGTGGTTAGGCTTTGATGTACAAAAGATACGCATCAAACCAGAATTATCTGTGTAGCAGATGCACGGTAACATCACTGCTGCCCTTCACACCTAAACATGAGCCTAGAAAACAAGCCAGTGCAGTGAGTCTCTCCACATTTTCAGGTGCACAACTCTCAACATGCCTTAATCTACCCAGTATATTCCACTGATGTGCTGGGGTGAAAGGCATTGCCGTGCAGAAAGCCAGCTGTTCTTGTTGTCACACCAAGTGCTGAGAGGCTGCCCACACTGCAATGCCTTTCACCAGCTATAATTAACAAACTCATGCAGATGCCTGCCAGGTGAATTGTTTAGCAGGTTTCCCATCATTTGTAGAGATCCTTTCTCTTTTGTAAATAACCTGAACACAAGCACCACTGTGGGGACAGAGCCAGACACTAAAGAGCCCAATATTTAGGGCTCAACCAGCTAGTAAAACATATCTCACTGGTTGACATATTATTCAGATGAGTCTGAAAGAAATGACAAAAGAGATGGATAACACTTTAAAAAGGGAGAGTAAAGATAGCCAGGAAAAATAAATAAATAAAAAAAGAAAGAAAGCCTCTGAACCTCCTGCAAATTTGCCACATCATTTGCAAACAGCAGACCCCTTTGTATGAGGAAAATCCCCAAAATCCTGGAGGAGGAAGGAGGCAAGGCCACACACACAGAAACAGTAGTCCCAGTGCCCGCTGGCATTCCAGCACAAGGGGGACTAGTGTGCCCATGGGGCTGAGGTTGCTCTAATAAGTTCAATATTTCCTGGCCATTTAATTTGGTTGTTGTTTTTTTATTAGAAAAAAAAAATGGTTAGAAAATGCAAATTAAAGGTAGGAAGGTGTCTTGCACAGATGCAACCCAGCCCTGACAGCACTTGCCTGCATGAACCCTGCCTTTCTGCAGAGGCTGACACTGCACATGGATGATGGGGCTGATCCCTTTGACAGATGCCATTTGCCACCGCATCCCTCAGCCTGCTGAGCTCCTGCAGGTTCAAGCCACCCCAAGAACTCCACAGCACCACTGACTGCCACCTTGCTGTCCTTTGCCAGCCCACCCCATGCCATCCCTCAGGCAGAGCCAAGGGGCTTGCCAGTGGTCCCTCGAGGGCAGCAGGGAACAGCTCTCATTTCAGAGACAGTCACTTCTTCCTGTGATGTCACTTCTGTGCAAGACACCAGCCATTTGCCAGCAGGACAAACATTACCTCCATCTTACTCTCCCTTTTGAGAAGATAAGTTCACCAAGCAGCTGGACTCAAAGCTCTTTTCCAGGATGGCTGCTCAGACCAAATGACACGCTCCTCCTGATGCTGGCGATGACTAAGAGATGCTAATTCAGCACACTGCCTGAAATAGCCTGTGCTTTGGGCTTTGCTCTCATCCTTAGTTTGTCCTACTGCTATTTATTATGGCTGGGGAGAAACAAAATTAACTTGTGTGGAGCTTCTCTGGATGGTATTAGCCATAGCTTTGTAGTGCTCGCTCTACCTGGCAGCTGGAGCTTCTGGGAAAGTACCCCTCCTGCTATATACTGGTGCACCACAGCATGGTAGCATCTACAGGCAGGTCCTTGGTCACCAGGTGATGTCAGTAGATGAGGTGGAAAAAGCAAGGATTCAAATCCTCCCTTTAAAGCAGCCACCTGCTTAACTATTCTTCTTTCATAAATCCTGTGCTGTGGGAATTGACTTTCATTTGCAGAACAATCACCAGCTCTCACATTGTGTGTGCAACGGTGATCCTGCAAAGAAAAAAATCTGCTGTCGCTTCCCACGGGTCTCTGGAAACACCACATCATGACTGGAAGCCTGCAGAGTGAGCACGGCACCACGTCACTGAAGGAAATGCAATGCAATGCAGGAGCTCTGTGGCAGAGCTGAGACCCAGCTTGGCAGCAGAGGTTATGACCTCTCTGGGGGACCAGACGAGCACCAGTGATGGGGATGACTCTTTCATGGAGGCTGCTTTGAACAGATGCTTAGCATGATTCTGGAGTGGCTGGGACAAACCCTTCTCATCTCAGATCAATTACAACTATGCAAAGTTATTTGTAATTGGACTAAAGATGACAGAAAACAAACACTTGTGGCCACTGTGAGAGCATGGTCATGGCCTCTGGCCCGGTGAGGCTCTTCTCATGTTCTCCTTCACACTGTTAATTGTTGGCAAATACTAAATTTGGGTCTAATGAAGCAAATTCCAACCTTTTCTTGATGCACAAGTACCTGGCAGACCTAACACCCTATTTCCCTGCGTTGGCCCTCTCCTTATCCTCCAGTAGCCATCACAGGAGCTAAGCTGTCTGCATGGGCTTGCAAAATGCTAGCGGTTCTGCAAAGAGCTTTCAGTCCACCTGCCGTGGCACGCAACAAATGGGATGACACCATGCAAGTCAGAAGGCAAGAAACCTGAGTGCACTAACGGGCAGCGGCTGGTGCTGCAGTAAAAGGCTCAGGTTGGCAGTGGAGGCTGCAAGCGGGTCGGCTCTTACCTGACCACCTGCAAAAATGACAGGGGTGGAGGCGGGCTTTGGGCGGTAGGGAATGGTGGCACCTTTTGGTGGGGACTAGGAAAAGGGATAAGGAGAGGGAGAGAGAACATTAGAACAGCTTTCCTGAAACAGCGGCAAAAAGAGCGTTAGAAAGCACCCGACAGAGCACGGCCCCCGGGGCCGCTGCCAGCAACACCCGCACCAGGCAAACCGCGTTTCTGGACAGGAGGACACGGGGGAAATCAGTGTTTAATGGATAGTGAGGACAACCTGGGGTACAGGAGATCTCCTGTAAAAGCACAGACCCCTAAAACCACTTCCCAGACCTCCGTTGCCTCCTTTGCCTTCACTCTGCTCTCTGCAAACTGCGTCACCTGGTCTAGACTCAAGTCTGACACTGGAAGGCAGCACCTTCCTCAAAGCAACCTGAGGAGCCTCTCGAGGTGCAGCGAGATGGGGAGGTGCACCCACAGATCGGGGTCTTTCTCCCTGGATGCCACGAGCCTCCTGGTGTGGTGGTCTTCTTTGCAGCTAGGGAGCTCTTGCTCTCCAGAGAGCTCAACAGCCTGCCTGGAGTCATACCAGCCTGCCAAGCACGAGGAGCTGTGTCACGGCATCATGAGCATGGACATCAGAAGCAATAAGCAGCCCATATGAGTGATGTAGCATGATGCTTAAACTCCTTGACCCTTCTCATCTTCCTCGCTGCTGCAACAGGGTCGCCTTCAGGACTTGGTTTGGTCTATTGCCATCCAACCTTGGATGTCCATGCAGCAGATGCTGCAAGACACCATCATTGTGGTCAAGACCTCCCACACCCTCATGGGACAAATGGCAGTGACCACTTTGGCCAGGATGCTGAGCTCTAGAGCAGCCAGAAGCTGGAAACCCCTCTCAGATGGCAACACCAGTGTTTACAGAGATCTTACCCTAGAGCTGCCTGGGGGGTAGCAATCCACGTGAGCAGCCAGCCAGATGCCAGCAGCAGAGGGACCAACTGTGTGCACTCCCAGCCCTCCTTCTGTGGCAGCGTGACCCAGAGCAGCCCTGTTCCAGCTGGCCAGGGCATCTCGCTTCTCCCTGCTGTGGCCTGACAGGTCCCTGGGTAGATCCAAGCACAATCTGTAGTGATGCCCATCAAACCACAGTGATGCATCCCACAGTGTGGATATTCTCTGTTTGGTTTCTCCTGAACATAACCAAACAGGCCATAGAAGAGATTATGGGGGCTTCTAGGGACCAGGAGAGGTTTCAGATAAAAGCCTCCTGGTTCTACCCAAAATGAAATGACCTGGTTATTGCTGTGAAAATACAGTTGTCTCATGGAAAATTCTTCATTTTTTCTGTACATTCTTCTAGACATCTACCTACAGCCAAGTGGCATATCCAAATCTTCCAGCTAAGCACAGGTCTGCAAGAAAGCTGTACGATCAAAGTACAGCCTCTTTAATCACAAACTTGCTTTTTCTTTTCTTGCATTACAAATCTTGGTGGGGATGAGCGAGGATTTCTGCCATAGGACAATTCAGACTGAAAGGTTATAAGGAGCATCTCTGTGAACTGTTCAAGTCAGGATACTTCCCAGAGTTCAGACTGCAAGAAAACTCAGGAGTTTTCCTCTTTCCCATTGTTAAGCCATAGAGAGCAGCAGCACCTTTTGCTTTGGTCAGTGACAACAGCAGCCACAGAAGACTTTCTAACATACCTGTAAGCATCACCTCAGGCCCATCTTTGCTGCAGTTCAGAGTATAACTGCCTTGGGCAGCACAGTGTACCCCCCTGAGCAACACTACCAGCAGCAGTGGGCAATGTGGCTCGTGGCAATTCCTCCTTAGCTGCACTGCTGCAAAACTGAAGCTGCTTACATTTGGTTTTGCTTCACCTCCACCAAGCCTTGCTGTCCTTATCTGAAGCTCCTGCAGCAGCAAATGCACTCCTCCCTGCCATGAAAGGGCAAAGGTGTCCAGGCTGTGCAACCAGGCAGAGGGGCCTGACATTGGTCCATGCTTGTCTACCTCTGCGAGTCACCAGGAGTGGAGATTGTCACTGTCCTGCGTCCTCAGGGATTTCCTCCTGGATCTTCTCCCATCTGAGGTGGCAGGTGTGGACGTGGAGCACGTGGCTGTGGTCATCTCTGACAATAAGCCATTGGCACAGCAGCATCTTTCCACAGCAGAGATCTTCAGGCTCTGCTCATCAGCATTTCTCCCAGAAAACGGCACCCTGGACACATGTCCCATGTCCATGCACCCTATGGGCCCTGCTCTCCATCAACCTTCCTCACTAACTTTTCTGCTGTGCCTTACTAGAGCCCAACTTTTTGCTCCCAGTGCCAGCTTCCCCAGCACAGGGGTTGCACTGGCCTCATCCTCCCAGCTGTGGTCCTCATGGGTCACCACAAGCCGCATGCAGATGAGTCCACGCACTTAGTGGAGCGGTTGCAGAAGCCTTCCCCGTCCTACAGCACCCTCAGTGCTATTGTTCCAGCCTGACTGGTCTCCTCTGGCACCCTCTCTTCCAAAGCCACCCTGGGATACAACACAAACCATCTCCTTTGGGGCACCCAACTAGGCAGGTTTCCAGTGTGCAACTCTAGAAACAGTGGACAATGGTGGGGAAAACACACTGGGTGGGCTTCAAACAGAGGTACCAGGAAATGAAAGTGGTCCGACAACGCGTGGTGAAGGGTACGAGAGACACGCTCCACAGCTCCCAGTGCAGTTGTGGTACCAGCTGGGTTTTTTTCCTATGTACTTTACCCCCTTTGTTACAGACTGTACCTCCAGCATCACCACACAGATCTGTTTGACACACTGGATAATTGCGTCGGGTGTCCCCGAGATTGTCACCGCCCGCTCCGTGGAGTTGGGCAGCATGTCCCCCGCCACTTGAACCTGAGCACCTGTTGACTGGAGACAGAAAGAGAGAGGAGGAGAAATCCCACAGCCTTTCCTTGGAGACAGGTCCAGCTCCGATGCCACGCGCCTCCCGAGAGCTGCACTGCCCCACGCAAGCTCAGATGCGGTGCCCTGCCGGCACCCGTAGGAGCACGTCGGCAAGGTCCCACAGGATGCTGCTCCCATGTCAGCAGGACTGTCCTGGGAAGCAATGTGGTGCATGATGCCAGCAGCAAAAGGATCCCCCTTTCCCCCTTGGTCGCAGATCAGCTCTGAGGAGCTGTGATTACATGCGATAACAAAACCAAGTCTGACTTACCTCCCTGATTTCCTTGATCTTGGAGCCTCCTTTGCCAATCAGCGAGCCGCACTGACTAGCTGGCACAACCAGTCTCAGTGTCACCGGAGGTTTGCTGGTAGCAGTGCTGTTGCTCATTGAGTTGGTTATGTCCTTGGGAAGGAAGAGGACAGCACATTAGCCCTTGGTACCCAACCAGACACCTGCCATCCAGGTCAACCCAAATGCCTTGGGCAAGAAAAGAGGGCCGGCCCCCAGACTGTGGCTGGTCTCTGTCTGCAGCTGCATCACTGCACATCCCTGCATTCAACTACCAGAGAAACTTCTGGGACAGATCTCTGAAGCACAGTTCTTATCTAGTTAGAGATGTCTGGAAGGGTTTTGTGTCATGGTTTTGTAAGTCCAGCCAGGCACACATGGGTTGGAGTGATCTGCACTGCTGGCTCAGGCAGCAGGCACATCAGAGCTCTGCTTGGCTGTTGGGTCACCCAAGGGTCTGGATGAAGACCTTTCTACTCTTCCCTCCTGGGAAACAGGGCTCACATTTGCTCACCTCCTCAAATTTGTAGGCAATCATGGCAAAAGCCTTGAAGATGGCATCAGTGGGGCCAGTGATGGTCACGATTCGTTCAGGGCAGTTTCCCTCAGAGATGTTGATCCTTGCTCCGCTCTGGAAAGAGAAGACAAGCCCTGGAATAGCCACAGCCCAGCAACACATGGGGACGCATCAGAGGCAGAGCCCTTCCTCTGGGTCAGGTCCTGTCCCATCCTGGTCCCTCATCATCCTCTGTGCCAGACTCTAACCTTATCCCATCTAACCTTAAAAACTCCCATCCCTGGCCCCCATGGTGCTATCATCTCTGCCTTACCCTGACACTCCAAAAGGATTTCCAGGAATCCGCTTTGGGTGTTTTATTCCAATGCAACCCCACAATATCAAGGCAAGATCAGCTCATGGGATCATTGCTTGCAAAAAGTGGAGTGTTGCTTACTGATCTGATAACTCCTTAGTAGCTGCAGACACAAAGACTTTGGACAAACCTAAGCATCTTACAAGTGAATTTATGTCAATGTTTCATTAAGAGCAAATTCTTGGCTCTGGAAAATTCCCATTAAATGTGATAGGAATTTGTCTGGGTACAGAGTGAGAAAATGGGACCAAAGAGCTCTTGGGGACATCTGGCTTGCATGTCCTCACCCTAGGAGTTACTGCATGTGCAGGGTGCAGCTCTGGCTTCTGTGCTGCATGCTGCTGGGCAGGACAGCCCTTCCCTCTCCTCTCCCCTGCTCCTACAAACCCTACTGCAGAGCAGTGTTGCTCACCTCCTCACGCATCTTCTTCACAGTCTCTCCTTTCTGAAATCAGAAGCAAAAAACACAGGTTATTACTAAAAATTCAAGACATCCACCTTTGAAGCATGCCTTCCAAACACACATCACTCTAATATGTGGCAACACATAGGAAAACATTCGGGCAGCTCTGCATTGCCTGGCCCTCCATCCCCACGTGACAGTCAGCTGAAGAGCTGAGGGTGTAACCCATCATAGACCTCCCCCACTGTCTGTACAACGCAACAGACAAAACAGCTTCTAATGCACAAATGCAGCCTCCACCTCCCTCCCTTTCTACATTTCCTACCAGGAGGAAAAAAATGCATGGAGGAAGCTCAGAAACTCATCAGATGTTGTGAAAAGCTGGCACTTCAGAGTGCCTTTGAAGAACAGTTACCTAGTACCTATAGAGAGATCTAGTATATCCAGATATAAAGCAGGTATAACTGTGAAGCTTTCCAGGGCTGAACAGGCTGATGGAAAATTAAGACACAAGCAGACAGAAGAAGGTGTTTGTACTGAAAGTCTTCGCTACCATACGCCTGCCTTTTGCAAACACCAACAACCCAATCCTGTCTAGCCAGGATTTTCCAAACCACTGTGGCAAGCACCAGGCAGCAGAGCATCTTGTGAAGCATTTCTGCACAAGCTAAATGGCATCCCTCAGAGGGAAGCACCTCAGAATTTCAATGGGTTTGCATGACATTTCTTAATCTCTCTTAATGAATCACTTTAATTAACATATCAGGACAACATGGTCATAAATACCCATTTGTCACCACAATGAAGCAGCTGGAAACAGCACTAGATAAGTTTAGTGGTGGTTTTGTTTCTTTAGGGAAATGGCCTTTGAACCTTGTGTGGGTGTTCCATCATTTCTGTCTCACAAACCCAGTGACAAGCTCACGTACACCGAACACTGAAGGGACATTACAGGGAAGGGGTGACTGGCATCTACCACACCACAGGCAGCAAATTGTGCAGGAAATAGCATTAAGAATTAATAATAGCATTATAATTCAAGGTGGGGCTTGACAGAGCTCTAAGCAACCTGCTCTAGTTGAGGATGTCCCTGCTTTCAGCAGGGGGGTTGGACTAGATGACCTCTGGAGGTCCCTCCCAACTCAGACATTTCTATGTTTCCTATGGAGAAATTAAATACACATTTAAAGATGTCCTTACCTTTCCAATGATGCTTCCAACTTCCTACAAAAAAAAAAAAAAAAAAAAAAGCCAAACACAAAGGAAGCAGAAATAGAAAATGTGAAGACAATCCAGCCCACACCCATAATGAAGGGAAGCGACACTGTCCCCAGAAGAAGGACAGGGTCAGGGGCAGGAATGAAAGTGGGCAGGAGCACCATTCCACCACGCCACTCTCTCCATCACCAAGAGAACACCTTCTCCCAGCAGCCTGGGACTGGTGAGGTGGCACATGGAGCTGGCCAGACACAGGCACAGCTGGAGTGGACATAGGAGAGGGAGCAGTGAGGAGACCCTTACCTTTCCGTGCATCAGCAGCCGGATGGTGAGGGTGACGTTCAGGCCGCCTTCGGAGACCTTGGACTCCATTTCCTACCAAGGGATGGGAGATGTGCGTTAGCTGGGAGGGCAGCCCTGGCACAGGAGGAGACAGCACCACGGCCGTATCACCTGGGGACAGAGAGGGGGGAAAGGTTTTTTTTCTCAAAACAGGCAGGTTGCTTGACATAGGATGGATCCTGCAGAGCAGCAGAGCATAGGAAAGCCACAGGTAGAGGAGATGTGGGGAGATGCTGTGGGCTGAGCACCACAGTGAATGCAAATTTAGTTTGCTAAAGAGATCACACCAGAAGAAAGCCCAGGAACAGCCTGTAATTCTGCTGTGGCTTTGCCACCAGCTTTATGCAAAGGCCATTGTGGAAGCAAAGACACAAGTGTCCAAGGTGGCCCAGACAGATGGCAACCCCACACCTGCAAGAGCTGAGGAGCAGCTATGACCAGCTAAGCATGTGGATGCAGGAGCAGGGAGTTGGCAGAGCAACTTGGTCAAAGACTGAAGGCTGAACTGGGACTTTAAAAGACCCAGGGCATTCAGAAAAATCAAAAGCTAGTTTTCCATTTTCCAGTAACCAGGAAATATCTATCTGACCCCAGGAGCACAGAGCAGGAAGGGTGGAGCTGGTGTCCTGATCACTACACGTCCATGTTCTCATCCCAACCTGTGAGCACCCTAGCTGGGTGCCGCATCTCAGGACCATGCCACCCCCATGCTTTGCATGTACCTAACAAAACCTCTGCAAGTTTTCCTGGTGATGTCACGTTCCTTTCCTTCCCCATTCTCTCTTTCCTCCTCTGCCCTCTAGAGGGAAAAATGCCACTGTTGTTTTGAAGGCAAGGTGAAAAAAAAAACGCAGAATGACAACAGATCCTTTTTCTTCCATGATTCCTCCTTCATAGCATCTCTGTGTGAGGACCCAGCATATGAAATGTCTCTGCAGCCTACAGCATGGGGAGACCAGTCCTGTCTCCGAGGGGGTGGCAGCATCCTTCTATGTGTAACACAGAGATTTGGAGCAATTCTCCCATGTTATTTAATCCCTCAGTACATATCAGATAGGAGATTTTTCATCCTGGTCATGAGCATCTAGCATTTTCCTTTGCTCAGATGGAGACTTACGTGACCAAAAAATGGGAGGTGAACCAATTCTCAACTATTTCCTTAATGCAAAGGGGCAGTTGGGATGAATAAACGTGTAGCAATGCACAAAGCATGGCAGGGAGGTGGGTTTGTTGTAAAAACACTTCCAAGAGGTTACTATGAAACCCAAAAAGGATAAAACCCACATGGATGGAAGGGAGATAGTGTTCCCACTGAGCTAACAGGAGACCAGCTCACTGGGAATAAGGTTGTTCATAACCTACTTGCAAACACTGACCTTGAAGCTGTTGGATGTTACAAATGAAAAAAAGTAAAATCCTCACAAGAAGGGTAAGAAATGGAATGTGTTGAAAATGTCAAACCAAAAGGCACTGTCAAGAGTGGGGACGAGAAGAATATTTCTGAGGAATAAGATGACAACACTGGGGAGCAGAGTAATGGGAATGCGCCGAGACACGATAGCACAACGTGCAAGATCAGGAATGTTCTCTTTCAAGACTGAGCCTGTTCCAGATGAAAAATAAAGGAAAATACAAAACCAATTGTGTTGGTTAACCCCAGGCTGACTCTGGTGCATGGGAGGCAATGCTGAAAATGTTGAACAGGCTGATTTGTGGAGGTCAGTGTTGTTAGTGCTCCTGATGTGCCAGGAGACAAGTGCCTGCACTGCAGAGGTGCCCCCATTGCACAGAGGGACAGCCATCCCTAGGGATGTCCTGCCCTGGGAACAATCTAGCCCTGCCACAGGGAAAGAATCAAAGCTGTGACACCACTGCATCCACCCATGAGAATGGTACATGCCAACACCAGGGACCAACTCCCCTTCCCAGCTGATGAGCATCTTTTGGCAGCACAGCCAAAGGAAGGCAGAGGCTGTTCACAGATGATGGTCAAGGCACATCCCCAGGCAGTGGCATTCATGACTTGCAGCAGCAGTGCTCGCAAAGCCACCCTGCCCTGCACACCACTCCAAGGGTTTTCTTTTGCAAGCTGCCCAAGCAACAGTGGCCCAGGAAGCTACAGCCCAAAGTGCCAGCCCCACGACTGGGAGCTGACAGGCAAGAGTGGGACCCTGGAACAGTCTGGACATAGCCACCAGGGTGGTGGACCCCAAAGCCCATCTGGGTACCGTAGGTGCTCTAAACCCAGGACCATCACTGAGGCAGCAGGAGAGCTGACAGTCCCAGTGAGGTGGGTCACAACTTACCCACTAAGGACTGGCCAAATTGGCTGTTTTGCTTTCACCAAATGCCCTACAGTGGCAGCGCTTATCACAGGGGCATCTGACATCCCCTGCTCCACATCCCTCACAGGAGGAACCCTGCACAGGCCGTTATGTAAATGTTTCCAATTGATTGAAAAAGTGGGTCATGTGTTAGCCAAATGCTCCTGGCTTTAAGATTTATCAGCATTATTAAATTAAACACGCTTCATGCTCCAGTGAGCGGGAAAGCTACATTGGCCTTTTCTTAATCATACTAGTGAAAGGTAAGTCTTTTATATGGGGGTTCATGAGCTCAGTGGAAATGATGAGAACAATAGAGCCGGGGCATTTACCCTGGGCGCGTGCCTCCTTCCACAGTCCTCATTCTTCACAGACAAAGGGTTGGGAAAAATTATCCCCCAAACACCATTTTGAACATTTCAAAGCATACCCTGCCTGGAGAGAGACCCATCTCGGACCATTCCTCCTCACAGTTGTATTCTGCCTAGTTCACAACAGCTTTGAAATGGCTTCTTTGTACATCTACTTGAAAGCCCTGAGGACACCATTACATTCAGTCCAAAGAATAGAGTAGATCCAGAGCCGAACTCCAACCCAGGAGGTGCAGACCCATGGAGGTCAAAGATGTCGCATTAGGCGACAGAAGTGTCGAGTTTGGCTCCGAAGTGGAAGCTGCACCATGAATGAAGCGAGGCTCTGCCTACCATCATGCCTGGGCAACCCCAGGCAGAGGACCAGAGAATCATCCTCCTACACATGGCCATCATGGGGAGCCAGCAGGGGGGGGGGGAAGCTCTGCAGAGAGGGTAACACAGTGCCCAGTGCTGATCTGCTCCAAGACAGATAATGTGTTTCCAAAGGATGATCCCATCAGAGAATAAATATGCCTTTTAAATGCAGCTGCCTTTTGGGACAGTGCATAGAGAAGGCATCATCACAGCAACCTAGTTCTTCCTTCTCCCTTGGTTTTGAGATGAAATTAATTACATTCTAGGAAATTTCCTTAATCTATCAGAAATTTCCTATATTTGAAAAAGAGCTCAGGCATGCGTGACCAAGGAGAAGATGGAGAATAGGAAAGAAAATGGAAACCCAGAGCAGCAGAAAGCCTCCTCTTCCCCACATGCAAACATGCACACTCCAATTTTTCCCCTTTCCAGTTTTTTAGAGGTTGGAATGATTATCTAAACTGTTCCTGTAGCCTTTACCCTTGCTTATTCCTCACAAATACTGACACTCTCCTAAAATTTGAGTCAAACCTTCTAATCAGGGAAATTCTGAACACCATGTATTAAATTAATTTAATACCATGATCATTGCCCAGATGGGAGAAGGTACATGAAGCAGAAAAGGGGGAGGGAGACTGATCTCTGGGTTGGACTTTTTTCTCCAGCTTGGTTTCCAAATGGGAGCTGGAAAGGCAGATACTGGGATCCCTGAAGGCCTCTCTGGACAGGCGATAGCAGGAGGCCTGGCTAAGCTCAGACAGAGCCAGTGTCCCTGCAGGGGCCAGGAGACAGCGCTGGCTCCACGATTGCTGAAGCCAGCCCTCCTCCTCCTCCTCCTCCTATGCATTCACTCAGGCTCCCTGGGCACGTTAGACACGCGCAAGCGAGTCCTCCAGCACAGCTCCAGCAAATGCTGCCTAAGCCTCCTCTGCAAATGCCCACCGGAGAGACAAGGCATCTGCTGCTGGTACTGGGGAAGGACTCCCCTGAGACAGCCCTCACCACTCTGGGATGCAGCAGCAGCAGCCTGCATTTTGGAGAAAAAGGCTGAGGCTCTCATAAACGAGCTCCATCACAAAGCTGTTCCTCTTGCTTGAGCACTAGCATTGCTACAGCTACTGTAGACCCCAACTCCAGAGGCAAGGTCTCTCGTGTCTGCATTAAAGTCACCCTGGTGCCTCTGGGACAGACTGTCCTGGCAAAAGACAGGCACAAAAGGTAAGGTTCATTTGTTAGATCTCGTCATGGAACATTCTCATCAGCATGACCAAGATCAAATTCCATTGTTTCATCTCGGTATCTGTTTTAGGGGAGAGCAATGTTTTGTTCAAGCTGTCTGAGAAAAACAGAGAAGACAACTGGGTGCAGAAATGTGCCACAGGCATAACCCACCCCCTCTCCGAAAGGTTTGGATGCAAAGCTCACAGGCACTGCCAAGCAACCTCAAAGAAGAAAGTCTCTGTCAACCCCCTCGCCCATCACACAACCTCCAGCAAATCACATGTTGTTGACAGATTTGGTCAGTGCAGGCTGATAAACTCCAACACCTTGAAGCCCTCTTGACCAAGAGCCCTTGCTGACCTGTGCAGGTAAAGGGCAGGGTGACCAGGGCACTGGTCTGTATGTGGATGCTGTGCCAGCTGCCCAGAGGACCACACCTAAGACCTTAGCCTGGAGCATTTTGGGGGTTGTTCAACAGCAGTGTCACATTGAATAACATCCTATGCACTTCCCATCCTCTTCAGTGTTTCAGGAGTCTCACCAGCAGAAAGACAGGTGTTGAAGATGACCACAAAGCTTCAGTATCCTTCAGCACACCGCAATACACTATGGCACAGCCCAGATTTCTAATGTGTTTGGCAGACTTTCATATTAGGGATTAACATCTTGGCCAGACAGTCCATCACTCAGGACAACATTTTCCACTGCGAGGGAGGAAATGTTTAAACACCTCTGACCTCTCACCCCCTTCACAAAGCTCAGACCAGCATTTTTTGACCCTTGGAAAATGAAAAATGGGCGAAATGTAGAGAAAAGCAGAGAAAGACAGGAAAGAAGATGTTTTTCTGACCTTTTCAGCTTTCTCACTTGCTTTCCCAAGAAGCACTGCCTGTCTGTAAGCAGGAGCTTTTTCCCCACTCATCTCCCAGTGGCTTGATCCTGCCATTAAAATCTAATCCGGTGATTTTCAGCATTGCGTTTTAATGGCTGGGAAGCACCACGATGCAGCCAGCTCAGGATTATGACGACAACACAGTCTGGCCAGGTCAGGACAGGGGTGGAAGGAGAAAAAATGCTATGGCAGAAAACCAAAGTCAAGCATTCCCTTAAACCCAGGCTCCAAATGGAAACACATCAGCCACCGGCAGGCTTTGGCTGTCTGAAGATGAAGCTTTGAGAGGACAGCAAGCACCATCTAAATGAGTGACATCAAATGACATTTTGCAATAAAGCTGCATTTCCAGCTGCTGCCATCTTCCACAGACCATAGTCATTTTGGTTGATTTTTCCTGCTCTTACTCTCCAGCTGCAGCAGAGATGTTTTAGATGTCGCTAACCAAAAAAGAAAACGAGATGCCCCACGCTACCTTGGTACACCAGACAGCAGTATATCCCTGCTTCTCACCTGCCCTTGATCTTTCCACACATCATGGGAGACAAATGTCCCTTCTGTTTCCCACACAGCAGGCATCTCTGGAAGCTTCATTCTCAGCTTCAATTTTGTCTCTAGATATTGGTGTTAGCTAAAGCTCAGGAGCAACTAGTATGATGACCCATAGCTCCAGCCCTGTCACACCATGGTGGGCTCAGCCACATCCCAGCCAAGCACCCACCCCTGCTCTCAGCAGCCCAAAGTAGTGCTAAGCCTGCTCTTTCCTCCAGGAAATTCCCAGCTGCTTTCCTGGCTTTCTACTTCATCTGGTGCACCCACAAGCTGGTATCAGGCTGTGAGTCCTGCTTTGGGTGTTGGCCATACCAGCCTCTGCTGAACCCACTTTGCATTTGTAGATTTTCAGTGGGGTTTCACGCATTTCAGAGAGATTTCTGACCTGAAGTATAAACCACGAGGAATAGAAATCCAGCATCACATACCTCCAGCATACTCCAGGAAAGCTGGCAAGTCTCTACAACAAAGGGTAGCACAAACCCCTGGCTCCAGCCCATGGACACTGGAAACTCAGGGAGGGATGTCCAGTGAGAACCCCTGCTCATCCTCTGAGCATTGTGTGGTTCACCGCAGCCTCCTGCACCTCAACAGTTAACCAAGACCAGCAGCAGCCGCCCACAGAAGCGCAACCCTGGCACAGCTGGTGCAGGGATGCGCAATGACGCGTGAAATCAGAATCGGGCCCCACATGTCAGATGGTGTTAGTCTCCCCCGCCTCTAAGGCAAGCCCCATCCGAGAAGAACGACCGGCTTTGTCGCAATGGCGGTGCCATTACTGCAGTCTTTTGTGCAAAAGCTAACGAACAAAGCTGCAGCTTTTCCCCACCAGTCTCCCCAGGATGGAGGTCTTGAACCATTGTTTCAGGCCACTCTGTCACCTCTGATCTGCCAGCAGATTAAAGAACGGATAAAAACAATCCATTACAGGGTTTTTTCCCGAAAAACTGGCTGTCTCTCCATGTCTAAGCCAATGTTTTGGAGAGGCTGTGAGTGAGGGCCCCAGAGATAATGCTGACGGACCAGCAAGGATCAAGTGTTGGCCCACTGTCTGCTCAGCCCAAGTGCCCTGGTCATCTCAGGAAGGCAGAGCCTGGACCCTGCTGGGGGGCTCAGCACTGCAGAGTGGGGTGTATTCTGATGCAGCACCTGAGTGACAGGAAAAAAAACCCCAAGCTTTCATGAACTAGCTGAAACAACACCGCTTTGCACTGCAGAAACCAGGACAGTGACTACTTCAGTGCCACGCTCCATGTCTGCACTCCTGAATATGCAGTGGAAACACCACTAATAGTGCTACAGAAGGTGGCTGGACCAAGGCCCTGGAGAATGGAGGAATTCATGTGATATGAAGGAGGCCAGCGCAGCTCATCCAGCATTTCTGCAAGCATGAGCAATAAACACCCCCTGGGATGAGTCTTCACAGAGCAAGGAAATGTCCTAACTGGTAGTACAGGAGTGGCAGTAACAAAGCTGTTAATACTGTCCTACCCTGTCCTGAAAGAGACAGGGAAGCCTGGGGCAGATGAAATCATTTTAAGATGGCTGGGAAATGCTCTAAATCCCCCCCAAACTTTTATCAGTGGCACAAACTGCCCGGTGATGACCCAGGGTCAGGAAGCTCCTGGAAAGCACAGGAAGAAGCCAAAACGAGCTTGATAGAGGGGAGAAAATAAGATGCAGCTCAGCAAGGCAAAGTACAGAGTTTGGCCGTGTGCAATTAAGTGCAGAGAAACAGAGAAGACATGGGAGTGACAACTCAACTTGCAGGATCTGCAGGAGGAAACCAAGAATGATGAGGTGGGTCTTCACAGGAGATCCAGCTGTCAGAGAGCAACCTCAGATCCCTGGGGCCAGCAAACATGGCCCACAGGGAAGGGCTGGAGGAACCAAGGCTCTGCAGAACAGTGGGGTGATAACAGAGAGGGCGACAGTCTGGAGTGAGGAGCTTAAACTGCAGTGAAGAATATACAAGTCAGGCACTGGAAAAGAGCTTCCCCACAGCCATTCGCTCTTCATGACAATGTAATTCCTCCTGTCCTTGTTGTTTAAATCTTACAAATATTTGCATGTTTGCAAATAGAGCCCATCTCTGCTGGAAAACTGCACTTACGACCTTGACACTGAGCTAGGCCCAATGCTTCAGGGATGAACCCAATTTAGCCTTTTTTCCTCCCAGAGGCTAAGGAACAGAAGTGTGGAGACACTGAGAGATGCCTCAACAGATGAGCCAGGCATACTCTGCCAGGGCCATGCATCAGCTCCAAAGGACCCATGTCTTGCCCAAAGGATGCCAACTCAGCCAGAGCTGGAAACACACTGCTCTGGAGATCAAGAGATGAGACAATCAGATAGCAGTCCTCTATGTGCCAGTTTCACATGCCATTCTTCAGAGGAAGGTCAAAGGTCACCCAGAAAAGGATGCTCATGACCACAGGTCCACACTGGCTGCTCATAAAGGAGAGGAGAACACAGGGAGTTGTGTGGACCTTGGAGGACAAGCCGCTTGTCCTCCAGCAGCCTGAAAAGGAGAGGGCACAGCTCTGCAAAGAGTTCCAGGCACTCTCCTGGGTCCTTTTAACTGGGGGGGCAGCTGAGAGGAGAGCATCTCCAGAGCCACAGGAAAGCAGAAAACAATGGACACATTTATCCTGCTGCCATGCAAGAGACTGCACAGCCTTAACCATAACCTTGAGGGAGTACTCAGACCTCACCTAAAAAAGCTGAATGGACTTAACCAGAGTAAGGCTTTTGCCGGTGCTGTTTCTATGCTGTTGCTGCATGGACGCATGCGTGGCCACAACATCTGCAGAGCAAGCACCAAACCTACCCACCACTATTTTTCTTGATCCAGACACAAGGGACATGGTCTCCTGTCCCCTCATCTCTCTCTCCACTTTGGCCCATCATGCTGCACACCCTTTCAGGCATCCTGGAGAGCTGGGGCCAAGGAAGAACCTGCTTTCAGTGCATCCTCTGAAACATATGAGGATGTAATCAAGAGCATCTCCCTGCAGTTCAGAGCAGCAGGCATCCCATGGCCCCTGCATCCACAATCCCCCTCATTCCCCTCCTCCAGAGCCTGCTGGCTGCCATGGCTTTAATCCCACAGGCAGCATCATCCCAATTATTTCCCTTCATTTTCAATCTACTGATCTGGGGGCAGTCCACAAATCCCTTCATCCTGAGAGAGAAGCAATCTACAGCCTCATCTCATCCCATCTCCATTTCTCTCTCTTTAATCCCTGGAAACAGGGACAAGGCTCACAGGGCATGGGCTGCCCTGGAGGGGTCTGTCCTAGTGCCAGTGGACAGACAGACCAACCCAGAGCACAAAAACAGGAGGTGCCAGGTCAAGATGGGCAAGAAGCCTTTCACTGTGACCATGCTCAGTCTCTATAAAAACCAACTGATTTAGCTGATTTTTTTATTTTATTTTTTTTTTAAAGTAGATGGCAGCCCAATGCCACACTGTGCAGGATGAAAGACAGGGGGTTGGGGCAGCTCTCGTGAATGCCACCAAACTTCTCAATGCACCTGGGGTGCTTCCTAGACCTCCTGATCCAGGGATGGGGAAACAGGCAGATCTTCCCACTCCCTGCCACCATCATCTTGGAGGCATATGGGACAGACTGGGTACAGCATCATTCTGCTGGTCCTCTCCATGAAAAATGCATGGGGATCAAGCGAGACTGATAGGGGAGCCACAATCAGCCTAGGTCCATAAATCCCACCTCCTCCAGGCTCAGGGTGGGATCCAGTGCTCTGCCTCTGCCCTTTCTCCACAAGCTTAAACCCATGACTTTCATCCTGGACATAGATGCTCTTTAGGAATGGAAGACTGATGGGAGACACAAAGAGACACATGGGAAACCCTTGGGCCTCTCCCTGCCTTGGAGAAGCAACTGGCATCACTTGGTCAGGACCGAGTGGATCACAGTATCACAGAATTGCTATGGTTTGAAAAGAGCTCTAAGATCATCAAGTCCAACTGTTATCTAACTCTACCAGGGCCACTACTACACCATATCCTTGAGCACCACATCTAGAGAGCTATTAAATACATCCACGGATGGTTATTCAATCACCTCCCTGAGCAGCCTGTTCCAGTCTTTGGTAACCCTTTTGGTAAAGAGGATTTTCCTAACATCCAACCTAAACTTCCTCTGGCATTTGTCTTGTCCTATCGGTTGTGACTTGTGAGAAGAGACCAACACCCACCTCCCTGCAGCCTCCTTTTAGGTAGTTGTAGAGAGCAGTAAGGTCTCCCCTCAGCCTCCTTTTTTTCAGACTAAACAACTAAACAACCAATCGGATTGACTGGGATATGGCACTAACCCTATCTCTCCTTTTTCAAGCATCTATCTGCATAGGGCTGGAGAAGGCAGGGGGTGAGTCCACACGAGGTGGTCACCACAAGGCCGTGTCCTGCCTGACGCTGCCCCCAGCCAAAAGCACCGCAAGGAAGAAGGATACATGGGTGGTGTGTGACAAAGCTGTCTGGCAGCTGTGCCAGCGGCGCCGCAGGGCTGCACGGTCCCCCTCCGCGCTCAGCAGTGGTGGCTCTCCCTGGGTTCGGCCAGCGAGGAGGAGGACAAGGGCCCTTGGCGGCCGGGGGTGGATCGCCGCCACACCGCGCTCAGACCCTGACAGCAGGCTCCAAAACTGTCACTCCCGATCTGTTTTCACTTCAGCTAAACCTCAACCCTGATTAAAATCAAGGAGAGCCGCCTTCTCCTCTCTCCTTCTCCTCATGGTAGGTCCCCTGTAACCTCAGGTCTAAACACTGAGCAAAATGCAATGGTGAGGGAATCGGTGAATTTTCTTGGCTGGAAATTAGGGCTGCTGGGGAATGGGGCCATGACCACCCCTGTCCCCAGGCCTGGCCCTGGCTCTGAGGACACGACCACTGCAGTGGTCGCATCCCTGTGGGGCTGCAGGTCTCTGCCGAAATGCAGGGTGGGATGTGTCACTGACAGCCCTGCCTGCCTCTGCCATGGTGTATCCAGGGGGTGCAGCAGGTCTAGAGGAAGTGGGGTGCTCTGAGCTGGCACCCACTGCCCACTACCAGCTCATTTAGTAAAGCCTAAATAAAATAAAGCAATTAAACCAGATACGCGTGTGTGCACAATCACAGCACCGGGATGGATGAATTCAGCGAGAAGCTGAAAAAAGCTCACTACAGGGAAGGAAACAGCTCTCACCCGTCAAGTAAGCCTTTAAAATGACCTTCCATTTCAGCCAGCCAAAAAAGCAGCTGCAGACGCCTTGCAAACTCAAGCCACACAGGCTGATATCTACCCCTTGTACTGCAAATACAGGTCACTCAGTGTCAGAGGTGCCACCCTGAGCAGCATGTCCTGGGGCTGGGAAAGCATCTTCTACTTCACCAAAAGCAAACACATTGCTTTGCTACAGATTGAAGTTGGGATTGTAAGAGCTCTGCTGCCCGTGGGACCGAACTCATCCTCATGTGCCAACCACGGGACCCACTGCCACAGGGAGCCACGCTGGCCAGCAGCATGACCCTGCTAAGCTGCCCACTCTTCCTGCTGCACAGAAAACACCCATTTTCCAAGGTGTCTGACTTGGAGATAAAAAATAATCATCAGCTAAGAAAAGTGGTCCTGAGACCACCAAAGCAAGGAAGGTAAAAGCATCACTGGTAGTTACCCAGATGAGCACCCTGCAAGGTGGTAATTGTCTCACCATGCAGGTGCCCAGGTCCCCTCCACTTCCAACTCAAATGGGTACCAACCACCACAGAGGTGGTTTGCTCACTCTGCTTTGCACAACCCATGACACCCGTTCTGACAGCATTTGTATTTTCTGATCCTATGCACTAAAATCCCACAGCTTCTCTAACGCATTTCGAAGGCAGTATGTGCAGCCATTGCAATACAAACACTAAAATAACGTTGAAACCACTTAAGAGGTGTTTGGGTTTGGTTTTTTTCCCCCTTGATCTTGATCAGTAGCCTCTTTTCTCCATCACAAAATGATCTTTTTTTTTTTTTTTAGAAAGAAATGTCCTCAGTACAACAAGATTAAAAGAATTTTTTTTTTTTACAGTTATCGCTCATGAAGAAAGAATTTCAAATTTGCTTATTTTTCTGAGAATACTAAAAATGTTTATATAAATTAACCCATAAAAAGGGGAAAGTCTGAGAATAAGAGCTTCTCAAATCTCACTCAATTGTTTTGTAATTCTGTATTAAAAGCAAAACGCCAGATATTAGGAAAAATTGCCCTTTTCCAGGGTTTCGTTTCTGTATCAAAATGCAGGCTGCATCTGCCTTTGCATCTGTCACAACAAAGGTCAATCATTTTATGGAAACTTAAACACAATGCCCTTGATCCACTGTTTCTGGTTTATTTTTAAGCGGGATGTGACTTCCACCTAATAAAGTAAGATTTTCTAGTATGTTTCACATTAAAATTATATTATCCCAGAAAATTCAGATTACAGGAAAAATACATCTGAGAACATTTTTCCTTTATAATAAGGAGGTGACATTTTGGGATTGATTTCGATAGCATTTAAGTCCTCTGTAACCTTTGCAACTAATATTTCACTTTTCTACTTATAAAGCAATGGTCTAACCAATGAAAACACAACAGAAACGTGACAAAATCAGAAATAATTTAACCACCCTGAGTAAAATGGGTATCTGAAGGCAAACTGAAAAAACAAAACGAGCCTCATAATAAAAGTTATTCCTCTCTCCAAATCAGATTTCCCTGGCATAAGGTTAAAAAAAAAAAAGTATCCAAAATTAATAAAACCAAAAATTCATAGAACCAAAAGGTAAAAATTAAATCAAACCAGTACTGGGGTTTAATTACGCTGCCAGACTAAGACAGGATTCACATCTATGTTATTTTAGAATCAATTTCTTTAAGGCAATTTTATTTGTTCTATTCCCACCCGAGCGCATACATAAATGACACCGTCCAAAGCCTGCGCTGTAAATCACACAAATTAGGAATGGCTGAATATTCTGGTTAACACAGAGATGGACGCTTCCTTACCCAGGGATACAATCGCTGGCGCTAGCCACAAGGCACAGGTAAAATTGAACTTTATCAAAATAAAGCACAGACTGTAACAGAGAACGACAATTTTGCAAAATAAATTTTCAAAGATACCTTGCAAAGCAATTTTGCAAAACAATTTTTCAAAAACATTTTGAATATATCTCACAGGAGTGACTTGAGGAGCTGACGTTAACTTAAGATAATCCCCTTGCTCGCGCACCTATTTCTCCCATAATCCCACCTCCCTCCAACACAGACTTAAAATTCCTCTACAAGAGATTCACTTAAGACATCTCTTAAGCATTCAGAGCTCTTCTAACCTATACGGGAGACCCAGAGCTGACTCATTTCATGATTCTTCCCCGATTTTCATCGGTAAGAAAAGTTGCACGCGGCAGGTGGTCTTCCACCAACACAATCTTTTAAATCTTCTTACCTTCCCCAAAGAGCCGCTTTAGTGCCGATTTGGCGTGAGGGGGGTCCAGACAGATGGCCAGTCTTTTCACGTTTGGAAAGGATGAAAAATGCTACAGGGGAAAAAAAATCCCAGTGATTTTTTTTCGCCGAACGGCGCAGCGGGCTCTGAACCTCATTGGCCCTGGGAGGTCCACCACGTGGCATGGGATGAAGAGCACGTGACCTATTTTCTCCCAAATCCCTTGGTTTGCTGGAAAGGGGGACGCACCCACTGCTGATGTTCTTGTCATTTCAATGGGCTTTGATTTTTTTTTTTTTTTTTCCTTATTTTTTTAAAGGCCACTGAGCAAATCAGGTTGCCTTGAGGCAATGAGAGTGAACCAGCCAACGCTTTCAATGTGAAGGAGAATAGAGCTTGGGTATGAAACGAGCACCGGGGCACTGCCTGCATGCTGGGGGAAATTTGGAGAGGCTTTACCAGGATACCAGTAGAAGCGTCTGCCCACCCACTCCAGGGACAGAGCCTCCAGGAAGGAGATGAGGGTGTACAGCAATGCCCATTTGGCTGCTGGCGATGGGCTGTGCTAAATTCTCCATCTCTGAATAAGCAGCAGTGGAGGGAAGGACCAGGCTGAAGCTCTGACTGCAGGATCCAAAGCTCAGCTGGCTCCCTGAGCCTCAGAGGAAGGGGATGTGTTGCAACTGCTTCATCACTAAAAAAAGATTATCTTGTGCCCTCGCATTGCTCCTGACCCCTCCCAGGCTGGTCTCTGCTCCTCTGCTGCTCTTCCAGCTAATGTACAGTGGTTGCACCAACCAACAGCTCCAAGAGATTACACGTCTCCTGCTTTGGAGGCAGAAGGTCTGCTGAAACAGCTTTCTTGGTAGAGGGACCAAATCCACATTCTGGCTGAGCATCACCAGCTCCCACAGCTGCACAGCCATGCCAGGCTCAAAGGGCATCTCAAAATGTGTCATTCCACACATTTGCCAAACATAAAATGCAGCACAATTCTGGGGATGTTCTGCACCAGCAGGGTCCCTCCTTGCCCCATGGAGCAAGAAAAACCAAGCCACAGCTCCCATCTTCTGACTTTGACTGGTGAAGAGGGTCCCTCCTCACCCCAGCTCTGTATTTCTCAGGGCACAGGAGCTCTGAACCACCACATCCCAACCAGCCATGGTCCACAGGCGACACAGCTCCTGGTCTTCCCCCCGTGACTGCAGATATTAGCTCGTCAATGTCAGGACACTCATTTTGGGGAAGGGAAAAGGAATTTTTGTTGCTCAAAGCATCCATTTATTTTTCCCATCAAAGCTCAAACCCATGGGTCGTGTCAGTCAGAAGCTGCATTTTTCTGGCAACCTCAGTCTCCACCTGGCAAATCCCTCAGCTGTGCCATCTTGTCGTGCCAGCAATACGCCTGCCAATGGAAAGCCCCAAATAAATCTACTGCTGGCACCCACCCTTGAATTTCGGTGATGATACAGAGCACCTGTTCCCAGCAATCCCATCACCCAAAGGCTCAAGCCCTTCTTATACGAGGGTAACACCTAAGGCCTCTCAAAGAATCAGGTGAACTTGAGCCTTGGTGAAAAAGCTCTGGCGACCTCCATGTCTTCTTGGCATCAACATCACATCGTCACTCAGTCCAGCCACTGGTCTTTTCTTGTGGCTGTTCTCTTGCACGTGACTCTGCATGGGAACAGGAAGCATCAGGAGCACAGTCCCTATTTCCAGATCCTTCCCCAGGTTGAACTATCTAACCATGCTGGTATCAAAGACAGAAGTACAGCCATAGAATGCCCCAAGTGGTGTAGAGAACTGCAGGGTTCACCTGAAATATCCAGCTCAGAGGGTCATGCTTCTCCAGCCACCAACCAGACAATGGGGCATTTTAGTCCACCAAATACAAGCTGAAGGAGAAACTTGCCATACTCAAATGCAAACTGTGGACACAGATAAAAGCATTCATCTCACTGCCTTCCCCTCCTGCATTTTGCTACAGCCACTGTGCAAAGGGAGAAAAGAAACCCTCTCACCTTCCAGTCCCACAGCTTCCCTGTTCACAACCCCCTCATCCTTCAGCAGCAATGCCCAGCTAAATCTGGCTCCTGAGTAATCTTCTGAATAATTATATAATAGAGAGGCAGGCAGAGAAATAATTTTAGGCTGCTCTGTCAATAGAAAGCAAGCTGGATTAAAAGATCAGAACAAGCAATACTTAGATTAAAATGGTTTGTTATTTTCAGCTGCGGAAAATCTGTAGCTAAAGCACGGAAGATGCTGAGGGAAGGTGCATCATCTTCCTTTCCCCAAAGCCAAGCTTTCTATGTATTAGCCATGGCAAGTTCTAGGTTTCCAACCTACTCAGGTTTTGTTTCCCAGTAGGTCAAAGAAATATGATTTGCCAGTTCAGATGGCATTTTAGATAAAGACTTGAGAGCAGCACTGAGATGCTTCAAGTTACATTTTGCCCTGCAAGCCGAGTCCCAATTAAACACCATCAATGCATCACTGACTGTTAAGACATCAGACCTCTTGAGTCAAGAGAATCACTGTGTAGCTCAGCAGACAACTTCACTACCTACAAGTAACGTGCCTCCTGGCACACAGCATGGGCTTTATCGATACCAATGCCTTTGTCTTCAGCATGGGCCTCCCAGCAGCCCCAGGCTGGCAGATGCCAGGCTCAGCAGAGAGGTGGCCACAACCAGGAGAAGACCATCAGACAGCAGGGCAGCTTTCTGCAGTCTCCCCTGTGGCATCCCCCTGGCCCCCAGCAAGGTCGTCGGCATGGGGGCCCATGTTCTGACTGATTGCTTTGGAAAGGCGTGAAGGGGAGGCAGGAAAAAAAACAGTGAGAAAGGGACCTGACACTGGGGGCTGAGCTCTCCGCAGGGCACAGCACTCATCAGCCGCGTCCCGGATCGATGCTGCTGGCTTTGCTTGTTCACCTTCAAGTTCAGATTAAGCAGAAAGGTCAAATTGGGAAATCATTGGCTATTAGCAGGCGTGTCCCAAACACCATCCGCAGCTTTGTGTTGCATCCTTTTCCCCTTGCTGGCATGGGCACTTCCCACCCAAGCACCTTGCTAACCCCATGGCATCTCCAGTCCCCAGTATCAGCAGTGACCACTCATCACATTGCCTGGATGAGAGATGGAGGAGCATCAGTTTCCCAGTGTCAAGTGGTCTCTGAAAACAGAGTCCTCTTACAAGTATTCCTCATACTTGCAGTTTTTCTATAAAATAGTCATGGTACTACACGCACAGGACCAGCTGAGTTCAAAGGATAAAATCCATGAGGCAAGAGGTTCAAAACACAGCCTTGAAGAGGACTTAGCATTTCAAATTAAAACCACACTTGCTGTGCATGTTGAGCCAGAAGCTGCTGGCTTACAGATTCAGACACCATGCTCCTCTCCTGCCTGGAGATGGGAGAGAGGAGCCTGGAGATGGGCCTGGAAGAAGGGATGGGATGTTGTCTAGGAAGCATGTGAAAGCAGAAAAATTAAATTGGAGACCTTCCTGGAGGCAGGTGGGACACTCAGCTCCTGCAGCAAGGACACATCCTATTTTTCCTGATCTTGGTGATGGAGATCTCTTCCCCAAGATCTTCCATGCTCAGGGAGATACCAACACACAGGGAAGAGGCAGGGCCCTCCAGGGATGTGCTCCCAAGTGCATTGTTACAGAATCACAGAATCACTGGAGTTAGAAGGGACGTCTAGAGACCATCTAGTCCAACCCCTCCACCAAAGCAGGTTTGCCTACAGCACCTTATACAGGATCATATCCAGGTGGGTTTGGAATCTCTCCCAGAGATGGAAAGGTCACAACCTCCCTGAGAAGCCTGTTCCAGGGCTTCATCACCCTCACAATAAAGAATTTTTTCCGCATATTTTGATGGAACCTCTTGTGTTCCAGCTTGTGCCCATTGCCCCTTGTGTTGTCACTGGGCACCACTGAAAAGTGTCCAGCTCCATCTTCCTTGCACCCACCCTTTAGATATTTGTAGACATTGATAAGGTCTCCTCTCAGTCTTCCTTCTCCAGGCAAAATAGTGCCAGCCATCTCAACCTTTCCTCATAAGAGGGATACTCCAGTCCCCCAGTCATCTTCATTGCCCTCCACTGGGGTCTCTCGAGTAGTTCCCTGTCTCTCTTGAATGAGGGAGCCCAGAACTGGACACAGTATTCCAGATGCAGCCTCATCAGGACTGATTAGAAGGGGAGGAGAACCTCCCTTGACCTAGTGGTCACACTCTTCTTAATACACCCCAGGATACCATAGGCCTTATTGGTGACAACAGCACATTGTTGGCTCATGGTGAACTTTTTGTCTACCAGGACTCCAAGGTCCTTCTCCTCAGGGTGCTTTCCAGCAGATCTACCCCTAACCTGTATTGATGCATGGGGTTGTTCCTCCCCAGGTGCAGGACCCAATGTTTGCCCTTGTTAAACCTTGTTACATTCTGCTCTGCCCAACACCCTCCAGGTCACACGGGATGGCAGCACAGCCCCCTGGGGTGTCAGTCACTCCTTCCAGTTTTGTATCATCAGCAAACTGGCTGAGGATACGCTCTGTCCCCTCACTTAAGTCACTGACAGATACATTAAATAAGACCAGACCCGGTATTGACCGCTGGGGGACACCACTGGTTTTAGGCCTCCAACTTGACCCTGCACCATTGATCATGACCCTCTGAGCTCTGTCACCAACCAGCTCTCAATCCACCTCACTGTCCACTCATCTAACCCACACTTCATGAGTTTCCTAATGAGGATGTCATGGGAGACAGTGTCAAAAGCCTTGACGAAGTCAAGGTAGATGACATCAATTGCCCTTCTTTCATCTAGCCATCATAGAAGGCTATCAGATTAGACAAGCTTGATTTCCCCTTGGTGAATCCATGCTAACCTCTCCCAAGAACTTTCTTTTCTTCCACATGTTTTGAGATGCCATCCAGAATGATTTGTTCCATCCTTTCCAGGGATGGAGGGGAGACTAACTGGTCTGTAGTTTCCTGGCTCATCCTTCTTGCCCTTTTTAAAGATTGGGGTGACACTGGCCTTCCTCCAGTTCTCAGGCATCTCTCCTGTTCTGTGACCTTTCAAAAATGATGGAAAGTGGCACAGCAATAACATCTGCCAGTTCCCTCAGCATTTGTGGTTGCATCCCACTGGGCCCATGGATTTATGTATGTTCAGTTTGGCTAAGTGGTCTCTAACCTGGTCATTCTCTGCCAAGGGAAATTCTTCCTCTCTCCCGACCTTTTCTCTTACCTCCAGGGTCTGGGATTCATGAAAGCTGGTTTTAGCAGTGGAGACCAAAGCAAAGGCGGCATTCAGTAGCTCTGTCTTCCCTGTGTCTTTTGCCACTAGGACACCCACCTTGTTCATCAGCAGGCCCATATTTTCCCTAGTCTTCTTTTTTCTACTGATTTACTGGAAAAAACCTTTCTTGTTGTCTTTGATGCCCCTTGCCAGGTTCAATTCCAGGTGGTCTTTAGCTTTCCTTGTTGCATCCCTGCATTCTGACAAAATTCCTATATTCTTCCCCAGTGGCCAGTCTTGTCATCCACATTCTGTAAATTTCCTTCTTCCATTTGAGCTTTTCCAGAAGACCCTTACTCATCCATGCAGGTCTCCTGCCTCCTCTGCTTGACTTCTTATGCATAGGGAGTAGCATTCAGCTCGTGACCTCCAGGATATCAGCAGGAAAGACAAAGCCATCCTCCACCCCAAAAAAATCCCTCTACAGCTGGATGTGTTTGTAAGAGGCTGCCCATAGCACACAGAAACCACAGACAGTGACAGCAGAGACCTAAGATGAAGCATACTCAAGAACTAGGCATATCCATTAGCCACCACATTGCCAGTGACCATGGACAAGCCTGCTCACAGGTTTCTGGGCAACTTCTACCCTTATTGCACTTGACTGGGTCGCCTGCATCTCCTCTGAGAATCCTCCATCCCCGTACCCAAAATGCACCAGCTTGTTGCAGGTGTAGGGTGTTGCCCTGGCCAGTGTCTCCCAGGGTTTTATATGCAGAAAATAGGGATTAGCAACACTTCTAAAAGGAAAGGGAGAGAAGAGAGATGTGGATTTGTCTGTCACTACAACATTTCTGCTTTATGGAGCTGTCTTATCATTTAGAGACAAGTGTCCTCCTCTTCACTAATGGAAAATGTTGCCCCACCATCCATTTGCAATAGTCAATGCCTGGGACAACACTGTGGCCCTAGGCTAAAGCAGATCTATTTTGGTAACAAAAGCAGAGTGGCTAATGAAAATGACCCCATCTATGCACTTCCCAGCTTAGCTCTTTAGCTGGTTTTAATGGACCCCTGTGCCCAGCATGGTGGAAAGAGGGCAGCTGAGTGCAACAAGGGCAGAGGTGGCAGGATGAGACACCTGCACAGATGCACGAATACACCAACCCCTTGTCAGAAAAAGGCCCCAGCAGCAGAACACACCTCTCACAGAAGCCCTGTTATCAGGATTGTGCTGTGCGGGGAGCAAAACCCCTTTCCTGTTTTGGCTTGTGCTGCAGCATCAACCCTGATGTGGAGCTGGGTCCCTGCAGGTCCGTGGACTTGTCTCTGCAGAGCCCAACCATATCCTCATTGCAGGCATTTTAGAGCCAAAGGGAGATCATGCTGCAGCACCTCACAGGATTTGGAAACAGACTGAGCTTGCCTTACCTTACCCTGCAGGCTGGCCTCGAGCTCCAGAGCAAATCCTCAGAGGGTCCAGTTCCACCAGAAAAGGGCATGCTGAGCGCAGGGTGGAAACGGGCAGTCCGCAGCACGAGCCTGCAGACCAGGACACGGCAGAGGTTAGGCACTGTGCAGAAGAAGGGCACCCAACGGATGTTTACCACCCAGAAAAAGTGAATTGCAGAGAGAAATGAAACATGGTTTGTGTCGGGTGGGACAAAATGTTTGGAAGCATCACCTCCAGGTTGTTTACAGGGCAGGCAGCAAAGCTCTGACTATGTTTTTCTTTACATTCAGAGCAGCTTTGGGTGTGTCCTGCCCCAGCATCCAAGGGAAGTCATCCCAAGAGCTGAGCTGTGGAGGAAGGATCCCCAGGGCATGACCCCAGCAAGACCCCCCCAGGTGACCACAGCCCAGCAGTCTAGCTGCAGGAACTACCCCCACGAGGGGAGCACGAGCCAGGTCTGATTCATCCAGAAATCCAGACACAATGGAAATCATCTAACATGTTTCAGTGACGTAGGCAACGGGTTATTTTTATTGCTTTATTTTTGCTGCTGCTCCCAATAAGTTAACTGGAGCATGTATTACCCGTCAATAAAATCAATAGAGCAGCCTGAGCCATTAATAAGCTGAGTGCCAGAGGGCAGAAAAATCTCTCCATCACCAAAAATATTCTTTGGGCAGCAAGGCGGGCGAGCTGCAAGCTCCACTCATTGCTTGGACTTGGTGCTGCTTTTGACATGTCAGGGCAGCTTGTGTGTTCAAAGGGGAAACCTTCCCCTTCCCGGTGACTCAGCAACCACCATGCTCACCTCCAGTGACCTGGGGATGAGGGGCTGATGCCACTGCCATGGGAAGGAGCCCATCAGTGGGAAGAGAGCCCATGGGACTCCATGAGGCCAGGCTTCAGTTGCGCCTGCTGCTCACAGTAGTGTCAGCACAAAGGTCAGAGCAGGTTACCCAGGTCTTTATCCCTTTGGGGCTTGAAAATCTCCAAAGATTGAGACTACACAGCCTCTCTTCGGCGACCAACCGTCCTAAGAATTAATCCTAAGAATTAATTTTCCCCTACAATACACTATATGTCTCTCTGAACAGCAGAGATGTCCTCCAAGGTAGCAACTGCATTCCCAGATGGTGTCACCTGAAAGAAGGACGGGTCCCAGGATGGACCCTGAGGAATTTCACTACTCTCCACTGAGTCTACACAAGCAAAACAAATTTTAAATGCCTTTAACTGTCACTATCCTACAATTGTCCTTCCTTATAGACTCTCAAAAGACAAAGTGGGGGGGAACAAAACAAGCAAAGGAACCCCGCCCAAATCCAAATAACCAAAAAAATTGGAAAGCATAGAAAACCCAAACTGTAACTCACCGTTGGAGGAGCAGCAGGGGCAGGTCAGGAGTCCTGTCAGGCAGAGGTGTAAGCAGCAGAGGACCTAGAAGACAGTACAACATCTCAGAACCCTGGGGTGCCTGGCCCGACCTCCCACCCAGGAACCTGCAGGAGCATCCTCCCAGCTCTGCTACCATGACTGAAGGCAATCCAGGGAACAGGGGGCCACAACAGCCCTGGCCAGAGGAATCCTTGGTAATTTTTTTATGCCAATCAGCACAAACTTCTGGTCATTCACTCCAATATTGAGAAAAAGAAAACAAACCCTGACCACAGCACCAGCTTCATCAAAATGCACAAGAACAAGGTGGCTCAGACAAGGATTCAGGATACTGGAAGGACAAGGGGTTGCAAGGAGACCCTCCTCCTTATCCTCAGCATTACTGCAGGAGCAAGCCCCTTTGCCCCAGCCCCATGGGCACATCCTGACTCCACACTGCCCCCCCTGGGCACAGGGCAATGACCCAAAGCAACACAGCCTGTGAATTCACAGCATCATAGAATGGCTAGGGCTGGAAGGGACCTCCAAAGGTCATCTAGTCCAGCCCCCCTGCAGTGAGCAGGGACACCC
>JANIJG010009418.1:0-13698 GCA_024611175.1 Megaceryle torquata | reverse complement strand
AAAGAAAAGAAAAGAAAAGAAAAGAAAAGAAAAGAAAAGAAAAGAAAAGAAAAGAAAAGAAAAGAAAAGAGAAAAAAAAAAAATAAGAGCCTAGACATTGACTGCAACTGGTCCTAGTCTGTGCTTTATAATCCCTTCAAGATTTGGCACTTCTGTGTCATCTACAAACACAGAGCCTGTAGTGAGTTCCTCCTTGGGAAGTACACAGAAAGCACTAATCTAATCCAAACTTCACCTGCAAGACTGATAGGATCATGACAGACGTTTTCATATTTGCAAGTTTACAAACTTAGACTAAGTAAAATCTTGCTATTATAATTTATCCTGATTTTATTTTATTTTTTTCCCTGAATTACAGTGATGAAGATATAAAAAAACCCTGCTAGTTTACTGAGTCAGGGGAGATTTGCTAAATTGCATGAATGGTTGCTTTTGCTGTGCAAGCTGACCAACAGCAAATTTCTGGTCAAAATGCCAGTTCTGATAGATATTATCCCAAAGGCAAAGCAGGGCTGAACAAAGTTTTCCTCCGGGAAGAGAGTTGTCTCATTTGGTTGATTTCAATTAACAACTTCCTTGAAACATTGTTGACCTTTCTGGCATAGCACACTTTCAAATAAAATCCAGGATGCCAGTCTAATCCACTCAGCTCCAGAACAGTTTAACCAATATCCCTAGGGCACACATCCTGTGACTTGATTTAATTTTAAGATTGGGGAGTGTCACTTGATGAGTTAGGTGCTGAAGACTCAGAAAGCCCTTGACCTTTTTCACAACTATGACTTCCTTGTTGTCAATAGAAAAAGAGTGATGATGAGAAGTGATTGGGGGGAGGGGGAGGCATCTTTTTCTTACAATGAACACAAAGCAGATAAGAACTAGCAGTAATTACACTCTTGGGAAAACAAATTTTTAAGTTAGGGATTTTAAGAAGTTTCTTTTCAAAATTAACTTCATGATATTCCAGAAGCAAACAGATATTGATCACTGCTGTGTTTCACTCAAGTAACCATAGTTGCATAGTGAGCTGAGCATTTCCACAACTGGCCTAGAAAACTGTTGCTACTTGTCACAATTTCTGCTGTTCAAAGCAGCTAACTGCTCTCCAGGAGTAATGTTTTCTCTGACATTGCTTTGAATTTTTATATTTAGAGGGATTTTTATATGCTTTTTATTTCATTCGGCCAATGTAAATTGTGAATTTCTTGCAAATTTCTAAGCCTTTCATTTGAGAGATCTGGTGACATAAAAGCAATGTGACCTTTGTAATGATTAAGTAGACAGCTCTCACCATCTATGTGATTCTGAAGATCATTGTATTAAGCATAAATGTGCATATTTCTCTGCACAGGTACATCCACATAAATGAAATATTTCATCCATTGTTCAGAAATTGAGCCTAAGTCTAGGAGCAATCCATGCCACTGGGTTCACTCAACATAACACTTGCTCAGTCATCTGGAAATTTTAGAGCTATTGCAAAAAAACAAACAAACAAAACTAAAACCTCCACTTTCTTGTGTGTTTTGGTTTCTTGCTCTAAATTTCAAAATAGGTGTCCAAATAAGCACTGTAGCATGGACCATCTGTGAAGTTAGTGAGTGTTATTACTGGGAAATGAAGAACTGGGTTCCAGAATGACTGGGACACAAAGGCTTCTATGGAGTTTCAGAAACTGAGACTGAGGATTAGTCCCTTGTAAAGACTGGGAATATGTGTGTATGTAAGCATCTTTAGTCTGCTTCAGTCTCAAGAGTTGCTGTGAGTTGTGTACTTTTAGCCTTAGAAATTAGGTTCATGTGATTAGCCCATTAAAGAGTCTATCAACCACTTCCAACTAATTTCAAGAGTTGGGTCATGTCCCAAAGACCTTAACTGCTAATACAGATGAGCAATGTATGACCCATGGCAACAGCACAGAGAGAAAAAAGCCAAAGCTCACCCTAAAAGGCGGAGCTGCACAGTTCTGGTATGGTAAAGCAAGAGGCAAAATCTGAATTACTTATTTTACTTTAGCATAGAGACTTTTTACTAGAAAGCTGACATCTTTAAATATCTGCCAAATCTTTAATTTTGATGAAATTATTTCAAATAAATTTTATGGGTCAAGGTTTTGTTTGTGTTTTTATTTTTTTGTTTGTTTGGTTTTGGTTTTGTTTTCTTACATTTATTTACGGACACTCACTGCTGATATCAAATCACAGAGTGATTTGACTTTGGTAAATAATGTTAAATATAACAGTAAATATTCTTAGAAAAAACTTCCTGTAAAAGTGTGTCTGTACAGCTGCTTTTTCATTTTAATGATAATCAGGTACATAAGAAATCTCAGACTGTTTCCAGGCTTCGTTATAACAAAGCATGCTCATAATAGATCTTGTAATGATTTACTCATTCCTGCATTTATTCATTCATTCATTCATCCATCCATTCATCTACTGAGACGACTGTAGTCATGTGGCTTGGACTGCAATTGTTCTAGAAACAGCATATAATCTAGTTGATTAAAGAAGGTTATTCAGCTTTCTTAGGCACCTTTTGGGAAGTCTTTCAATTTATATATTATTTTGAGATCTATATCTGCAATCTAGACTCCTACTGATGTTAGGAGGCATTCAGCATTCTGAAAGACATGCATTATAGCCTGTGTTTTATTTAATATATTCTCAAAAGGTCCAATTCCATTTACCCAAAGGCCAATTCCAAATTTTGCATAGTCTGACTGAGGAAATAACTATCTCTACTGTACACATAAACAGGTTTTCTTACATTTGAGACCACAAGCTATAGCTGTATCCTGCATTGGCATGTTTGCCTTTGTCTGCTAATGCAAATCTTATACTTCAGTTTTGATGTTATATTTGGGTATGTCTAGCTATGTCTGGTCAGCACTGCGTAGACACCTGACACAAGAGTGAATCTCAGAAGAGCTGTATTGGCATAGTTTTATGACCAGCACAGCATTTGTGCTGGAACAGCTACATGGTTTCCAATTTGAGACCTAGTTTGTGTGGCACTATCTGGGGATATCTTCTTATGTCCCAGCACAGTGCATTGTAAATACAACCCTTTCACTTCTGATATATTTGTACTTAGGCTCAGCACAATCACATTATCTAAACAATCTTAATAATAATAGCAGTATTAAAAATGTCCCATTCAAAAAGCAGACATTAAGATACAATTCCATGCCAGAACTTAACTCACTCATGAAATCCTTTAACAAGTGTGAATGTTGTTCTGTATTTCATTAAGCAATCACCATCATTTCTTAAGGTCTTTCATGCACTTATTTTCTGACAAATAGCCACCTGGGGAATTTGAGGGGACAGAGAGTGTTTATTGCAATAAGAAACTTTGGAGAATTCTACTGCTAGATTTCAAGACTCCACTGAATGGAGATTCTTTAATTACACAGTACAGATTAGATAGAGTTCGCAGTTCATTAGGTAGGAAAATGCCAATATGATCATACCATGCTTAGGGCTCTGCTCAGAGGTATAGCCTTTCAGTAAAGGAATGTAAATAGTTTTAAAGATAAGCAGACATTTTTGCATTTTTCTCTGATAATTGTTTATTTATTTAATTTATCTATTATTTTATTTACATATTTTAATTATTTTATTAATTAAACAAAAACACTTGAAAAGAATTTTTTTTCCTAGCAATTTTTGGAAAGCTATAGAAAATAAACCCCTGTAAGCTTAAGTTATAAACTTTTGGGTTGATCTTCTCGCCTAAAGCAACAATGTGATGAAATTGTGACTATTTGATGATGTACAGATAGAATTCTTGGTTTCTAAATATGTTGTCATAAGTTGCTTAACTATGCTATTCAAAAATACTCAAGTTATATGTGGAGACGTGAAGAAATCTTCCAGTTTGTTACATTTTCTGGTAAGTTTGTGTAATAACACTTTTTGTTCCATTAATAGTTTTGCAGGAACAAGTTGTTTTATATGGTGGTTTCTTGGTGGTTTCCTCAAATGTTAGGCACATCACAGTTCTGATGCTCCCCACTGAGTGTCTGTTTGCTGCTATTGCAGGATTGCAACAAAACCAAGTCAAAACTGGAATTTAACACATAGCTGCTCATTTGCTTTGAAAGATATATATATTTAATACATTTTAGATGTATACATTTAATACCTTTTGGTTAGTTACTTCCCCCCCCCCCAGGGAAAGATGGATGTTTTCTGATGGAAACTGCATTTGACCTTTAATGTAGGAACCCACAAACCTGTGCTGGCCAAAGGCCAGAGCTCTTGGTCAAGCATGGAGTGCAGGTGCCAGCTGCTGGTGGAAAGGAAATGACATGAACATGCTGCCACCTGTTTCCTAAGACCTGTGCTGGCTGCTGAGTTGCTTGTTTGCCAGGTTACCTTGTTGTTGCAGGGCCAAATCATGCTGGGTGCTGAGCTTACTGGCATTCCAGAACCCTAGGTGCCTTGGGTAGAGCCTGCTTTGGGCTGGCCAAACAATTGACACTGGCTGTAAGAAGAATGATGCAATCTGTTAAGAATAGTAACTTGGAAATGTCAGGAATGGTTTTTACTAATTTTATGTAGACGTCAGCAATGACTAAGGAAAGGAGGTGAGTGATGCCAAGAAGAGTGTCAAGTAGTTGTCCTAAACCACAAACCAAATTGAACAAAGTGCATACTGGTTTTGCTCCTACAACAGTTTTTAAGACTGGGATTAATTTCAATTAAAAACAATTCTGTATCATGAATGCACAGAAGTAAAACTCCCAGCACAGGTGATGTGCAGTTTCTACATGCATGTCTGTTGTGTTTGGTTGGGAATGCAGTAGGTAAGTGGCTTTCAGAAAGTTGGTATTCTGAAGTTATGGTTGCTCAGAAGTAGGTGCATCTAGAGCTTCACAGGGGTAAGTAAAAGTAATGTAAGAGGAGGTAATAGTAATGTAAGAGGAGGAAAAGATGGGCTGCGCAATGGCTCTCTTATTGCACAATTTGGACCACTCATTGCACCACATAGTCCTGATGAGGAAAAGTCTGAAGACCTTGAGGTAAATCTGCCCTTCATTGCATCTACACTGGGAACATAAGGAATTCCCCAAAGCGCTGCACGAACACTGTAGCAAGGTGCAGTGCTGGCAGGATGCAGCTAGTGGAACAAAAGAACTACCACTGCAGTGCCAACTGCATTTCACACCTCTTCTTACTCTGCATGCAGCTCAGCTATCCAGATACTTCTTGCAATGCCAGTAGTCGGTCTTATTTGCAGTATATAGTTACAGACACTTCTGCTGCTGGTGTTTGACCAGAGCTTGAAGCTTTGCAAAAGCAGGACAGTTGTCAGAAATAAAACCACTTGACTTGAAGGGTTCCCCTCAAATGAAATATTTCCTGCTAAAAGAAAATGAAATAACATTGCTGGCACATTGCTGGCTTCTCCCTTCCATGACAGAAACACATACACACCTTTTGACTCAGCAACCATTCTGAAAAAGATTCATTATCTGTGCAGCTCTAGAATTTAGACTGAGACCGACAAAAGACTCCAGGTACATCCGTGCATGCACTGCAGGCAGACACAAGCAACCTCTGTCCACACTCTAAGCTCAAAAAAAGCCCATGTGACTACATTTTAGCGAGTCACTATACCTCAGATAACATGCTCTGCTGAGACGAGCAAACACATATTCTGACTGCAGGGCAAAACATTTAAAAATGTGTTTACAGCTGTCACATTTCTTGGTAACCAAACGAGTATTTATCAGTACCATTTTGTGTAACATCCAGAGGTCCCTGGCTCCTGTTGTGTTAAGGAGAAAACAAAAATATGAGAAAGGCATGGTCCCTACCCTTAACAGTTTCTCATCTAGCAAAAGGTAGAGACAGCCAGCAGGTAGAATGGCCAAAATAAGAAGGTTTATTTCATCAAGGTCACCTTTGGTTTTATAAAAATGGTGCCTCCCTATTCCATCATTTTCCTGCACTTTCTTTGGGATGATGCAAAAAACATCTTTTCAGGGTTTAAAGCCATATATAAAACATTGATGTGGCTAGGCAAAGCATTAAGAACAACACCCCCTTTTTGGTCTTGGTAATTAAAACTTATATTCACTTTAACATAGTCTTAGTTGAATTGGAAAGTAAAATTTAATGTGTATATGCCCTTCAAAGACAGTAGAGCAGATTGTAGAAACTGTGTCATCAAAGATTTTCTGAAGCAGAGCTAACCTTTCCCCTTTATGCCTTCATCTGTTGTTACACATATGTTATGTTACATATTAACCGGAGTTTTGGGTGATTATGGAAAGCTGCTATCCTCTGGATCAAAAGAGTGGCTGTTTGTGGGAGATGATGCCTGAAGTTGCTTATAGAGGTCATTACCACCTTAGTGAGAGTGATGTTTTTTCAAACCAATGGGTATTCTTATGCTTACAAACTAAATTCTCCCTGTAAATAAAGTGAACAGTGGTTTTAGATGTATAATTTTCACCAACGAGAAAAGGCTGGGTAATTCCAAATGGCCAATGTTCAATATTTTCTTGAAATGACCCTGTCAGTGAGATCCTTGAAAAGCTCCAGACAATCAAATCGCAATTTAATTTTAAAAAGCTCCACCTAATTGAACATACATTTTATTATATCCCTTAAAATAAAGGCAGCAGTAAATGATCATATGCTCTGAAGTACTTGGATATTACAGGGGTAAGCTCCTGCATACTTATCACCAACACTTACTTCTCCAGTGCCCTCTAATCCTGATCAGACATCTGCTTTATTGCTCTCTTTTTAGAGCTCATGGCAGCATGGCACAACTGCTCTGTTTGCCTTCCAGGCAGCTTGATACTAGTTGTTTTGTGATGTTGTCACTGGGGGAAGCATTCCTAAGTAATAACTTCAGGACTGAGTCTGAGGGAAATCCTTGCTGAGAAGTAAATCTGAGAGTCTTCATTTCTATACCTAATTCTGTCTACAAATCTTGTTATTTATCCCTTGATATCAAGTATTACTTTCCCTTTAGCTGCTTCAGGATTAAGATGTGCAATTTCCATCCTTGGTATTTTTGTTTTTAAAAATCAACATGCCATACCTCTGAGCAGCCTGTTTAGGGCTTTGAATTTAGCTTTTCTTTGAGGAGGGCTGGGACTAGATGATGTCTAGAGGTGTTTTTCAAACAAAAAAAGGCATTTTGTGATCCTGTGGTACTATCATTTGGCCTGTGTACTTATTGAAAACCTTCAGGCATGTCTGCACATTGCCATGTATATGGAGCACAGGTCTAAAATGAAAGCTAAATTTTACCTTTGCTGATAAATCTATGTAGCATAGAGCATCACCTCACAGATATACTGGGTCCAGTACCAAAGCATAAGAAACATTGCTTATGATCCAATCTGGTCACTCAGTGCTCCTTGAGAGCTCACTGTACAGCTTATTATTTAAGGCATGATGTTTTGAAACAACTCTAGGTCTCTGAGAAGCAGGGAGAAGCTGTTGCAGTAAATACAGCTCAGCTTATCCTTTCTTCTGCATCTATTGTGAGGTGGTACAAATGCCACCCTTTCTGTTCAGTCTTCCCTCTGTTCAGGCAGTTTGCATTGTGATATTTGACTTTTGCATTACTTAATCTGGTGTCAGATGAAGGAAAATCCCCAGTTTGGAAGACGAAATGCTCAGAGTAGTTGAGGAGCTCGAGGGTAGTCACCTGGTATCAGTATTAATAGAGGACACTTGATAAGAAGAGTTAGAAAGGGTGATGAAAAGTGCATTTTTTGGTTTTAACTTACCGTGAATGGCACTGCATTTAATCAAGACATTTTTGTGCTAGTAGTATTTAGTATCATAGCAGGAGTAATATAGCATATTATAAAACTACTGGTCAAAGCATGAAGTGGCATTTGGAGAGATAAAAGCTTTGTACTGACAGTTCTTCCCAATCTCTAAAGAAGCAAACACTCTCCCACAGTTACCAACCAATTCTGCTGTAGGAGCATCCCAGGTGAGGATGCTTTAATCCCCCAAGAACTGAGCTTGGAGGACTCCGAGTCCCATTAATATTCAGTAGTGTTCTGCTGAAGCCAACAGGAACTGAGGGCATTCAGCACTTCACTTTTTGATACTTCATAGTGTGGGGCCCTGTGTTACATCATGTATTACACTACATTGCTGTCAGGAAGCACTTCAATTCCTGCTGATTTCAAGGAGTATATATTAATAACCAACAAACAGAAATACACAAAGGATTTTAATAAACTGCTTAATTTTCCCACAGTCAAGACAAGATCTTGTACTACAGATTCATAAAAAATCCAATCTACTCACCACATCTATTTACTACTGGCATTTGAAGGTTATTTTGAACATAATTTGCAAAAAAGCTTTTGTTTACTGGTCTTTTATAGGAATCAAGCAATGTCAGCTGGATGCCTCATTCTGATTTTACCTAGGGTCACAGAGGCTATGACTCTACCAGTTGACTGGCACAAGAAACAGAATTCATCCTACCTAGGTATTGTCATCCAGAATTTAGGCATCTCACCTGTGTTACCCACTGAGGCCTCCTTGATAGTCTGTGCAAAGAAAGCATCTGAACTAGGCAGAATAAGTATTTGTCTGCAAGGACCTAACTCTCTCCATTGACCACACAGAAAGAGTTGACTGAGATCAATATCTGATGTTTAATTCAATGGAAAACCACTTAAGTTTGTATATGCATTATCTGAATGCACTCAGAGGAAAAAATACAGAAAATAAGCTAAAGAAGATTTAGATATGTAAAGGGATTTATTTTTCAGTTTATTAAAATATTGAACTCTTTACAGTAATCTGGGTTGAATATACAGTGGAAAATAGCATTGCAGTTTCTAGAGTTATTGCTATTTTAGGAGTCAGTGAGAGCTGTGTCCTCAATAACTCTTAAGATAAGCCATTTAAAGTAGTTATAAGGTTCAGGGGGTTTCGATGGAGATGGATCTTTTTGTGTAGGTGTATCAAAATAAGAATTTGCATCAAAGGAGAGTTCTGGAAAACAGTTGTTACAAATTCTGTGTTTTTAAAATCCACAGCTTGTCATATAGTATAATATAATACCCCTGATCTAAATATTGAATCCAAAAGGAGTAGCAGGGTTTCACCACCTATGCAAATCAGATCATGCAGATTAAATCCAATCCTATGAAATCCTGCCTTATAGCAGAACTACCTTCACTCTACTTATGTCCCAGATGACAATCCACAGCACAGCTGCTGCTGGCTTCTCTCTACACTGATGTTAGATCCTTTCTTCCTACTTTCTGCAGCTTCCCTTAGTGGGTACTTACCATACAGTGCTCAAGCTTGCTCAAAAATGTGTCACTTGCTGACACAGACACTCATGTCCTGTCCAAACTTTGTGACAGTTTTGGTAATTGCCCAAATCCTGCCTGGCCCAGAAAATCACAGAATCATAGAATGGCAGGGGTTGGAAGGGACCTCTGGAGATAATGGGGTCCAACTCCCCTGCCAGCACAGGAACACCCAGGGCAGACCACACAGGAACAGATCCAGGCAGGTCTTGAAAGACGCCGGAGAAGGAGAGACCACAACCTCCCTGGCCAGGTTCTCCTAGTGTTGTTTGGGCTTTGAAACTGAGGCAAGCTTCTGGTGATGACCTGCACCTCTGTACCTGTGCAGTGGGGTGACAGCATGGATGTCCCTCAGCATTCCTCCCAGAAACTCAAACCTGCAGCATCTGTTTCCCTGATATAAACCCCAATTACAAAAATGTAGGGTGGCCTTCTTGGGCAGATGTCCCTTCTTGCTGACAAGCTGTCTCAAAGGTGAGGACAACTGGCAAGAGCAACTGCCTGACAAGGGTGCAGTGCCCAGCGGTTGCTGCTTTGGCCATGTGCCCCCTAGCACCAGGCACAGATGGAGATGGAGCTCTGAAAGACACCCTCTTCTCCCATTAACAGTGAGTTCAGATGTTTCTTTCTCCTTGTCAGTCACAGGGATCCTCTGCATTTTTTCTGACTGCATTTTTTTTTTTACCTTGCTTCTCAAAGATTCTCTGCTCCTTTTCCTAATTGGGAGCTCACATCTTTGCAAAGGTGCAACTCAGAAAATTCTCTGCTTCAGAGTGCCTGAAAATGTCTTTGTCTGTGAGAGTGACACAGATGGGGACACACTTGGGATTGAGGCATCTACTGGTTAAGCTCTTTGAGTCCGTTCAGAAACTTAAATATTTGAACAACTATCTTAACGAAGGGCAAGGGGTAACACCTCTCTGTTTTTCAGAAAATAAAATGTTTTCAGATTGTAAAGTTTTTCTAAACCCTATTAACCATACATCTTAGTGAAGTCAGATAGCCTGCAGATTAAAGTTCAAGAAAATGCATTTGCTGAACCCATGAATATATGAACATACTCAAAGGTATTGATTTGCTGTCATCAGCTACTGAAAACCAGAAAAACATTTTACTTTAAAAAAACCCCAGGAGTTTAATAACCTATACCTTTAGAACTCCTCCCCAAGTTAAAAATTAACTACTGTCGTTAACAAATGTTTACTGTTTATCACCTAGCAGCAAGTTCACTTTGCTGATTCTCCAAATATTCAAATGGAATTGACATCTGATCCACAGCAATTTTAGCTCACATGATTACAGACACCTACTAGATCAGATAGGTTCAGCTTTCACTATTCACTGCCACTAGGCTAAGATTTACCCTTAACCCATATTTTTCAACTGCTCACATAAAAAAGAAGTGGGTAGATGATAGTATAAATTCAAAACAGGCTTATGTATCCCTGGTATAATGCATGCATAAGACTTTGTGGCAGTAAAAAAAAAGGTGGAAAATCTACATATCAAGACCAGCATTTGAACAATTTAAAAGGAAATTCTTAATATTTTGCATATACACAGACACCATAAGCAAACATACTCCAAAGAGCACTAAGGGAACTAGTTAATGAAAAGTTCAATAAGGACATATTACTGGAAGAACATTACATTGTCTGGAAGAGCAATTTGAAGGAATGATTAATGCTATCACTAGCTTCTGTGAAGAATAATTGCAGGAGTCTAATTCCATTAACTTAAAATGGCATACACTGTATCTGGACTGTAAGAAAGGTAATATAAAGAAAGGAATGTTGTGTATATGCAGAAATAAAGGGAATATTAATTACCAGTCAAAATATATATTACAATGGATAGGAAGCATTTGAAATGCACCAACATTTTTTAATACCAAGGCTTTTCTGGATTTTACAGTAATTATTAAATGAAGTTACACAGCAAAATATGGAATACCTGTTTATTTCATATACCAAATCAGAGCTGTAGAGATTATTGCAATAACTATAACATGTTTTCCTGTGTGAAATAAATAAGCCTTAAGAGTCCCATTATTTCATCTTTCTGTGTGGGGATTTATAGACATTTTTCCCAGTGCCATTAACAGAGATAAGACTTATGTATGCAAATCCTCAGACGGTATGTGGAGAATAGACTGGTAAATTTTGCAGAATAGCTATTAGCCTGAAATTATAGAGGAAACACAAAAAGGAACTCTCTTGTAACAAATTAAGCATTCTGGACTTGATCTTTATGCCCAGAGCACGACAGATGGAAAAAAGTATAAATTGTAAGATTAAGATGTATAATAGTACAACAGAGAATGTTTCTCCCTGTACTCCTGTCATGGGCAGGCAGTGCCAGAGTGCACTGCGGATATTAACCAAAAGCATGTTAATCTGAAGGTGTGCTAAGAGTAGGAACAAAGGACTATATTCAGATGGTGTGCCATAGGTGCCCGATTTAAGAGCTGGAATTGCTCAGGGATTTAACATCAGGAGGATGAGTGAACCAAACTCAGGTGCTCAGGGTTGGTGCACCCTATTTTCCTGAAGAAGTGATGGGCAGGCACAAATATATTAACATTAGGTAGCCTGTTTCCTTCTTACATATTGAAGGAAAAAAGTTACACTCTATGGAAAGTAACAGTATAGAAAAAATTTAGAGGAACAAAGATAAATGTGTTAAGCACCCCTGACTCTATAAAGCCTATTCCCCAGAGCAAGTCATGAAGTTTAGTACTGTCAGCATCACCCAGGTTTGGGTCACATGTCGCTCTACTTATGTGGTGTCTGCCACTGCTGGGTTTCAGCATTCTTGATTTATAGGTAACCAGTTAGCAGAACCCTTCTATATATGTTTGTTGTTGTTGTGGTTTTCTGCAGTTTGGTTTTTTTTGGGTTTGTTTTGTTTTGTTTGTGTAGTTTTTGTTTGGTTTGGGTTTTTGTTTGTTTGCTTGGTTGGTTTTTGTTGTGGTGGTGGTGGTGGTTTTGTGGGGTTTTTGTTTGGTTGTTTGTTTGTTTTGGTTGGTTGTCTGGTTGGGTTTTTTTCCCCCTGAGGATGAGCAATTACTTGGATCTTTTACCTTCTTTTTACTTTTAGGATAGCTTTACATTCTCATCTTGCCAGTGACTCAAACTGTGCATGCCATGTCTTTTGTATGTGCCTTAGATATTTTCCAAGAGATGATGTGACACTATTTATTCACCTGCAATTGTACATAAAGCTGGGCAGATATTGCATGTGTCTTTCTGGATGACAAGATAGTAACTGATGCCAGAAAACATCTCTGTTACTTTCCCTCTTCTTGGCATCTAGTTACTTTCATTGAAGCTCCTGTTCTGTTGTGAGAATGAAAATAAAGAAAACACAATAGCCTTACTAGCTTTTCTAGCATTATATCAGTAAAAGAATCAATCTTCTAATAAATAGATTATAGGGCTTACTGATGGGTACTAGAGCTCAGTTGTACTGGGTATGGTATAAAAAACGTTACAAGGAAAATCCTTGTTCCTGAAGCGTAAATAAATTTTCTGACATGCAACACAGCTAAACAGAACAGTTAATAATTACAGTAACTCTTTGTCCCTCTAGTATAAAACATTAATTAATATTTATTTTTAAAATAATAATTTCATTTTGCAAGTGACAATGGTATTTCCAGTCTTCCTTTAGCAAGAATAATTTCCAAGTTCAGATAATATCTGCTTCCCTACTGCTTGTGCTAATGGAGAATGCTCCTTCTGTCGTTTTGAGCTATGAAATTTAATTGCCCAGAGTGGCTGATACTTATTTTCAACAGCTGCTGAACAAACTCTTTAAAATGCTATAATTGCATATACAAGAATCCTTAATTTAATGTACGCCTTGTGGCTTTAAAAATGTAAGTGTATGCAAGAGAGATAAAAAGCTCACGGGCTTTTTGAAGCATCTTCATTTGAGGAGGGACACATTGTGCTTTATTCTGCTCTCACATTACAGAATCACAGAATCACTGAGACTGGAAAAGACCCCTGGAATCATCAAGTCCAAACATCAACCCTACTCTACAAAATTCTGCCCTACACCATACCCCCCAACACCACATCCAAACGACTCTAAAACACATCTAGAGACGGTGACTCAACCACTTCCCTGGGCAGCTTATTCCAGTGTCTGACATTTATTATAGAAAGAAGTAATGCACTTCTTTTGGATGGACTTTTCCTCATTTGCAAAGGTAGCAGTGAGAGGCATTTTTAACACCTTCAGTATTGGGACCAGTTCTGTTTAACACCTTTATCTGGGTAAGAGGACTGAGTGCAGCCTTAGCAAGGTTGCAGACACCACCAAGCTGGGTGGAAGTGTTGATCTGCTGGAGGGTAGGGAGGCTCTGCAGAGGG
>JANIJG010009417.1:28372-62579 GCA_024611175.1 Megaceryle torquata | reverse complement strand
ACGCTCTTCTTAATGCACCCCAGGACACCATTGGCCTTCCTGGCCACAAGGGCACATTGCTGTTCCATGGAGAACTTCTTGTCTACCAAATCATGTGTTCTGTTCCATATTGCTGTGATGCGGGTAATAGGTCAGAAAATGGGGTGCTTACACTTAAGCCTTTAACTCTCCAAATTTTACCTCAAAAAGAAGGTTTGTATTTACATTTCACATTCTGGCAAGACACAGTTTCAATTGACTCCCTCAACAACAGAATAATTAAGACTTCCAGCTTATGAGTTGTGGTGGGAAATCTTTCTTGTACTTCTGAAGCACACCTACATTTAGGGGGTAAAGTGTTTGAATAGTTTACTTCAGACAGAATGATCCTATGGATACTAACCGCTGAAATGGAAGACAAAATGGATACATGGAAAATTAAAATTTCTGGTTTGTATTTCAAAAAGCATTGCATACACAGCCCACCTCAAAATACCATTACTTAAAAGATAAAGAGATATACATGTAAAGCTGGTATTTCTAGAGGTTCTGAAGGCAGAGCATGCAAAATGGATTGGTTTTAGAGATGAAATCCACCACATTTTGTATAATTTTAATCTTCACTTAAAAATAAGCATAAAATGAATTCATCATTTTGTAGCCTTGGTGTTTACAAATTTGTCACCCAGTAGCGTTACCATCTGCACAATCCTCTTCCCAGGGTGGTCAAACAGCTTAGGGAAGGAGCAGGATCAGGGGAAAATCCCTGGCCCATCATCCCCTTCCTTCAGGCATGTGCAGACCAGAAAGCAGCCCCAGCAACACAAAAACACAGGGGAAAACACACTGGAGGAGTCTGTTTTCCTTCTGCAGAGCACAGCAACCTTCTTAAAGATCTTAGAAAAAGGGAAGAAGTGCAGTCAACAGACCCAACATTCCAGACTGCGCTGAACCTCCTATTGCAGGAAGAGTTTACCACTCTCTGCATATGACAACCAACTACGTACGATGTGTGGGGATCCTGTCTCTGGGTAAAAAAAAATAATCTTCCATCAGCTCTAATATTCATTGACAAAAAAAGGACACAAAAAGCATATGCAATGTTCTTAACAATGGACAAACAGTTTCTTATATTATCTGTGAATTTATCTCTTCAAAAAGAACGGTGAAAATTTGGCAAACATCCACCAAAGTAATGAAGGGGAGGTGGGGTGGAGCAGGTAAGGCATGAACAAGGTGGTTAGTCTGTTTGCAAGACTACAAAAGAACTAGTTCCTGTGAACGCTTTAAGTTCACCTGGGGATTGCATCATACCTTCAGATACAACATACACAAGGTTGCTCTTTTCTCACCTCATTTCTCTGACCAGGCATGCAGAAATCTAATTTTGCTACGCCGGTCTCACATTCACAACACTACAGGGTAAATTCAGTATCATCTTCAACCTACTGCTCACACAAACCAGCCAGCAAACCACATGCAGCACAGGTGAACTTCTGCCTACTCTCACCCACATCCTGAAAGTATGCAGGTAATGCTTTCCTTGTTCTTACACTTTGAATACAAGAGACAAAGAGCAAATGACAACAGCAAAGGCCGGCACTAAAGTACACACTACCTCAGTGTATGTAGGAAATAAAAAAGAGCTTAAAATCAGGGACAAGGAAAGATACATACCACGCACAGAAGGCTCCACTCATCCACAAGATTGTCTCTTTCTCACCACTGCACTTGCTCCCTTGGGACCTGCCAGATTTATTACCAGTGGCAAGTTCTTGGATTGCATGTGAATGTGTACTTGTGGCAGATCAGGGAGGCCGTGTCGAAATATCAGTCAGAAACAACTATTTCAGCCCAGGCTCCCACAGTGGTAGAGAACAGGTTACAGTAAGAGCTTGTTCTTTCTCCTGTGCTATCTTACGACTGAAAACTCCTTCCTGGCCAGCTGGGAGGAGAGCATTTTGAAAGTAACACAGCTCACCATCAGCAGTCTGGAAACACCAAGAACTGTGTAAAACAAGTGAAATAAAATCTCAGATTTCGAGAAGATTAGTCATTTAGTATTTTTAAATGCTGTCAGGATTTCAGACAGGAGTTGTAGACTCCTGTTACAATTTCAGTGTTTTTCCTAGATGGACCCACTTCCTATTTGTTCTTATCAATGAAACAGTTGAGTTTCACAGATTTAATTGTTATTACATTCCTTCTGTTCATATAAATTCTGCTGCGTGCTTGAGAAACTCAAATTTGGTGCCAAAACACTAAGTGTATCCCAGGGCACAAACTCACAGCAACCTGGGCTACCACCCATAAAACTGTGTGTTGTTGCAAAAGTGCTTTAGTTTTCTTTCACACACACCCCGCCGCCAAAAATACACATTTGAGAAGATGAAGGTTTCCCTTGGAGCACAGCATTCATGACATGGGACAGGATGTTTCTGGCATGAGCTTTCCTGATGCCGACTTGACATCTTTCTTGTAATGACTCTGAATTCTTATCACTGTAAACCTCATTGATGACTCATGAGGAAAAAAAAACACATAAAAAAAGAAAAACAAACAAACAAAAAATAAAATTAAAAAAGAGAAACTTTCAATCATGGTGTCTACCAAGAGTCATAGGCACAAAATGTCTCAAATCGAAAAGCAAAGCAGCATCTATTGAAGAAATAAAAGATTCTTTTCTCATCCCTGACTGCAAGTATTCAGGGGCAATAACTTGTTCAGAAAACTGTATGTAAATAAAGAAATTGCCTTTTTAAAAATAACCTTGTTCTGTATTGTTTGAGGAACTAATATTGAACATGATACCATGCACGTGCAGCTATGGACAAATACAGTCATAGTGTCAGTGTACTACGGAAATCAAAGGGATTCGTTCTCTACAGATACATCTAGATAAATTATTCTACTATCACAAACATTTACAGATGCATTGTAATTACTCTTCTGCCTAAAAGCATTAAAATAAAGACAACATTTCATAATGAATTTATTTCAAATTAATGTATCCCCTCCTCTCTCTGCCACACATAAAAACACTACCAGTATGCTGACACGATGGCTCAATGTGTGTACACCTCTGGACAGGTTATTTAAACCAGTAAAACCACTGCAGATGTTATCCCCCAAATATCAGTCAAATAGGAAGGAACTGTAGCTTTACCTGTTATATAAAATCTTTATTTGAATGCTACAGAACACTCTTTTCTATGTCAGCATTAAAAACATAACTATTTGAATAATCAAAAAAATTTCCCAGGCACAGCTTCAGCCTAGAGCACAAGTATCATGTTAAGATACTTATCTCAAAAACCCAAACAGCCAGAGCAGCACAGATCCTGTTTCTACCCTGACATGCAATAAGGACTACTCTTGCCTATTCTGCCTTTGACTTCGAGTGTATTTTCCTAGCTGTGTTGAGGCCAATTCCCCTGCATCATCCCCCTTACGTAGGCAATTTTGGCCCAACAGAGTAATGTGTTCAAGTGTACATCACTCTGCAGGGAGGAAACACTGGCTCTGCCTTTTTGCAGGATGGCACAGGTGCTGTAGCCCCAGTGGACTGCAATAACAACCTAGTTTAAACTCATTTGAAACCCATTTTACCTGCTCTTAAAGAGCAGTCTCTCTGTAAGAGAAGAAAAACACGTCGGGGAGCAGGGCTTCTCCTCCCTGCTGCTCCACCCAGCGCTCTGCCCAGGCAGTGGCAGGGAGAGGAAACAGGACAGAGGGATCAGATTTTGCAAATTCAAGTCACCGGCGAGAAGTACTAATTGTAATGCATGGAAACCAGCACACGTGTGCAGCAGGTAATTGTCTTTTCAACATCTCTGAAAAAAAAAAAGATAGATCTGATCACCACTTCAAAGCATTGCAGATAGCAGCATCACTTTTGTGAACACTAACCTTTTCTTCTGGCAGCAAGGGAAATCAATACCATCCTGAGTGGAAACATCAGTATAAATGCTCAAATATCCTAATATTAACATCTCTGAGTCTAAGGGACTTGCATTTGAAAACAGTTTCTGCAACAGCCTTTGCATTTTTAAAAAGTTGTAAATCAAATTTTATCGTTACAGAAGTTTTTAAAACACAAAGTAAGTTGAAAGCCACTGGTTGTTTTGGAGTTTTTTTTAGTTTTTTAATAGTAAACTCAATTCCCTTTTGGCATTTTAACCAAACTGCAGGGGCACTAAAATGACTGTAGAAGCAGTAAAAATCTATTTAATTGATTTTTATTGTTCAACCTAAAGGAAATGCTTTTGTATGTAAAAATGACAGCATTATACAGCAATTGTAGGGACGTTTTGAAATTCCAGTTTAAATAATAACAAGTTATTAGACATGCTTTATGGATGTGATTTTAAGGCAGACATAAAATTACACTGATTTTCTCTACAGCACCAAATAATATTAAAAAAGCAAAACCAGTTTCTGTGATTTCCCTGCATCCCCCCAAAATAACACACATCTTGAATTTAGCAGAACACTAGTAATTTGGAGGAAATATGGTGAGACAGACCACATCATCTTGGCCTGGGAAAAAAACAAACCACAACAAACAAAAAAGCCACAAAACTTAACAGACCAGGAGCCAAAGAAAGTGTCTTCTCAGCATAACCAAAAGGACAGCCTAGACTAGATGGCACTGCACCACCAGAACCAGGATCACCAGACCTTCAGAAAGACATCATCCTCTGAGAAGGACACTCAGAAATAGAAACTACCAAAAGGAGCGGGGTGTGCAGAGACTAAATTAATTTTTTTCCAGCAGAGAGTTTCCTATATGCAGTTGTCATGGAATATGTAAAACACATGACTTCTGTGTTCAAATGGGTATGCCTCCCCTCCTTCAGAAATGCTGTCCTCAGGCAGCCCCTTCTTTTTAAGCTAATATACAGAAGGACAAAATCATGAAGTTTTCAGAAGTCCTACCTCATATTACAAATAACCAATTAGTTTTTCTTTTGCTTTTAATATTCCTGCCTCCACACTGCCCGCTCCTGCAAAGCTAATCGGACCACCATGACATTAATTAAAGAAAACCCTCCAAATTAATCTAATACACTGCTGTGGTAGAAACTTAATATGTTATTTCCACAAATAATCCAGAACTTTATTCCCTCAATTTAAAGGCAGGCATCTCAGACACAGTTTGCTGGAAAAAAAATCACCTTTTCAACTTCAGTTTGGTTGGGGGTTTTCCTTTTGTCTTCACAGTAATCCCTGATGGCAGAGAGAGATGAAATGTGTGCAAAGGTTGTCAGTTACACAAAGCTCCCTTTAGTTACGTTGCTAACCCTAAGAAACCTTGCCTAGCCCACCGAATTTTAAACCTGAGTTGCAAATACTTAGCTGGTGGCAAAAAGCACCTCTTCTTTTGACATGAAGCACAACTTTGGGAACCTGTTTAAAAATTCACTTTTCCAGCATGAAAGCACTGAAAAGCTGAAGTTCCTCTATTGCCCCTCCAAAAAGACGTCTCAGCTGTACTGAAGAGAAAAGGAAAGATTAGGCTGTGGATTCAAATTAGCTGTCAAGAAACACAAACATAAATCTGAGTTAAGAGCGTAATTTGGAAATGTGTTCTGGGCCCACCCTTGGCAATAACGCCAGGGTTTAACTCACACTGTAGCAATATTTAAAACAGCTCTGCAACTTTGGTTCTCCACCCAACTAAACAAGAGAAAATTATGTTGTTAAATGAAAAACACCACACATATTTAATTGAGAGAAACCATCTAAACTTCTGATATTTTCATCTTCATATTTTTTTTAATCCAAAAGATTTGTACAGCATTTTTTTTTTTTAAATAACTTACAGGATCAAAAGGAAAATAAATGCATAGTTTCAAAACCTTAGAATATAACCTCCTCTTGTTGCGGAAGAGTTCAAAGTCATAAAGTGCTGCAGATATGAACACACATCAGACAAATAATCTAGTAACTAACTTATTTTTCTGGTTTATTTAACAATATTCCAGGCTTAGAACATTAAATAAAAATCTCACAGACAATGGGTAGGACTAACAATGGTTTTGTTCTTTTTTTTTTTTTCTGTTTATTCTCCTTTTATTTAAAAGAATGCCGAGACACAATAATAGAACCAACTACAGTTTTATTTTGGATACCAAAAAATAAAAAGAAGCTGGAAGGAAGAGAGTAGTGCATTGCACCGATCTCAGTAAAACTGCTTGTAAGCATCACTGCATACGTTTAGCCCTAGAAGGATGAAGATGGAAACAGGAGATGAGTGCTGCCAAGAGGGATAGGCTGAACGTGGAGCAGAAGAGCAGTGCTCTGAGCTCTGCCTTGGCTGGAAGCGCATGGCTTTGAATTATGCTCGTGTAAGAGAGGATCCGCACGCCTCACACCAGCATCTGCACAGCTCCTTGAAGGCTGTCGGCGGTGGCAGTAGGTGGAGGTGGTGCAAGCAGACTCAACTGATACCAGCTGGTACTCAATGGACGTAAAAACAAAAAGGTCTTCCTGGCAGACTGCAGGGGTGTCACAGGAGTTCAGGCAACATCAAAAAGGGTCCCACTGTACCTCGCTCCCTTCCATAATTTGATTTTGCTGCCCTCATGGATAGCCTACATACCTGCAGGAGTTTACACCAAGCCCATGCACCTTGGGCAATGACACAGACCTCTTCAGTGGACACGGAGAGTAGCAACATTCATCGGGATGCACTGTGCATGTGCTTTGTACAAGTGCAAATTGATTTTCAGGGGGCTGGAGAGCGAAAACCCAGGCTTACTGACAGCCAAACACAGGCCACACCACCTGTTAAATGCCTGTTTTCCAAGCTTAAACACACCAGGTAATTCACTACTATTTACTTCACTGCCTCCTTTGCTCTAACCTCTGCCCTTCCTTCCCAGCCACCCACACCTTCCTGCCACCTACAAAGAGCACAGTGGCCTCAAACTTCCAAAAACTATTAAACCAAAACATAAACAGGCAGCTTTGCAATAGGTGTAATTCTATCACAATTCTCATCTTTGTATGTTTTCCTGGCTGGGCCCTTTCCATAACCAAACATCCATGGATACCACTGTGATAAAAAAACCCCCAAGCTTCCTCCTCCAGAACAGTAATGGCTAGTCTTTGACAGACCTCTCTCCAGAAAGATTGTGCTCAACACAGTCATAGTCTAAAGTCAAGGAGGGGGGAGGAGCAAAACAGCAGTAACAAAAACAAAAACCCAAAGCAAAGCTTGACTGTAACTGGACAATGCCAGGAGTCCTCCTCCGCACCTTAGGGAAAAACGCTGGGTTGCCATCCCACTCTGTGCCAAGCATGAACTCTAATCTTGTTTATGACCTAAAGTATTTTATTAGAGATGGGGGATTGGGGGTTGGTTTTCTTTTTTTTTTTTTTTTTTCCATTTGCCAGGTTCTCAAAAGGGCTTAAAATATTTAGGTGTAGAGACATGAAGGGAGCAAATACACAATAACTAATCAGAAACAGTACTCAAACATTAGACTGGATGGGACTACCGCCTACTCTACAAACTGAATCGAGAAGAGACAAAGAAAAAAAAAAAACCAACAAGTTTTTAAGTCCTAATACAAGAAACAATCTTAAAGACTCACTAAATACATGTGGGGAAATGGAGAAGCCCCCTTCTTTTAAATATATTTACATAATATTAAAGCTTTTTATTTTGCTTTTCTTGCCAACAGAATTTTCTAGCTACCTTGGGCAAAGTCCCCATTTAAATTAAGAGGTTAAGGATTTTATAACATAGGCAGGCTCTGTTAGACCCATGGCCTGTACATGTCTCCTCACCCTCTCCTTCCCTCCCTCTCTCCCTCTGCTGCCGAGGGACCTGATACCTTGTCTGCTTCACACCACGTGACATCAGCTGTAGTGTCAGCACAAGTGAAGGTAACAATGTCGCCTCGACCCTGCTCACTTTATTACCACTTTGTAAAAGCACAAGAGACTACAATCAGGGCTTGCCTAGACACACACACGCTGAGGAGAAAAGAAAAGGAAAGGAAAGGAAAAAACCCAAACCAAAACAAAAAAGAAACAAACAAACAAATCCACCAAAAAGAAAACCAACCAAGTTTTGCAATTTAGCTGCTACAGTTAAATGGCAAAACCAGACTAATGTGGACACAGCAATATCAGTTTAGAAGTGTTCATACCATCTATACCACACTGGAAAGGAAAATAACTTAGCCCAGTATAAGTGCATCCACACTACAGCCTATGCCAGCACAGTATCAGTTAAAATAATAAAACGTCAGTCCCCTAGTTGACAGAATTACACCAGCCGAACTTTTCTAGCATAGACCAGGCCTAAGACATGAGGTAGTGAAAAAGAAAATCAGGCTCAAGATATTTTTTAAATTCCACAGCATCGACATACTCTAAAAATATTCACTGCTCAGATTTATGGATTTTAAAAATGCTTTAAAATCCAAAATTTAAAGCTAACATCCTGAGTCACACAGGACTTACAAATGGAGGCATAACTCTTAAAAAAACCTCCCTTGCTCAGGTTCCTAATGCAGGAAAATATTTTTAAGATAGAAAGCACGTAAGCATGTGTTTGTCTCCCACTGAAGCAAGGGGAAAGAAAGTCCATGGATAAGTGCTTTCTGAAATCTGGGCCACAGTCAGAAATCACAGTCTTTGTAGCATTTATTTCCTCATTCATTTCAGTGCTGTTTAATCACAAGTCATTCATGTTTTAAGACAGTGGGAAAAACATAGACAATGGAAGCTAAATCAAGTTTGTTACAACTGTTCAATATTTACAGCATTCATAGCATAAAACAGAAGTATTTTTGGTAACTTAAGACAAATACCTTTTTTTTTTCTTTGCTATTAAATGTACCGCAGCAGTCCTGTTAAACAAACCCACTGTCTCGGATATTAAAGAAGTTGTTGTTTACATTTACTGAGTCATTTAAATTAAAAATCTGTTCCTGTTCCAAACCCCACTCTCCTTCGTCTTCGTCCTCTGGTTCTGCCTCAGACCCATTCCGACTGTTTTCGTACAAAAAGATCTGCTCATCTACATGAGCCGGGGCTAACCGGTTTCTCTTTGCACTTACAACATTAGCAGAAGAACCAAAAAGGCGTTCGGGGAAGACCCTTGTGGCCAGAATACACCAGTATTTTTGAAGAACCTTTGGTAAAACAGGAAACAGTGCTAGTCTGTCAGACCACCACTTCAGAGGGTCTTCATTCAAACCGAGAACCTTTTGTGATTTGAAGTTGCTCAATTCCTCAACGATCTGAGCATGCCATTCCTCCTGGTCCTCCACGCCTCCCGTCTGGCAAAAGATCTCTGCAAGCATGTTGTTGATGACACTCGTAGGAGGAGGAGTAGAGGAGATGATGATTTTTTTCACAGGGGGCTCTTCCGAAACAGTGAAGAATTTCTCTTCAGTCCTAAAAGTATTTTCTTTTACTTTCTCCAGCAGGCTTTTTGCTTCTTCCACCACTCTGTTTTCAACCTGCTGCCGCTCAAAGGCTGAAAGGAAAGGCAGTTTTTTGTAGCGGGGATCCAAGAAAGTTGCAACATTGAGAAACATGTCTATCTCAGGCGTGTGCTGGTAGGTGGTTGACAACTCTTTAGCAATCACCTCCTTTGCCATGCTGATTTCTTTCAAATCATTCTCTTTGATGTTCAGGGTAGTATTCAGGAGCATGTGAAGAAGTGGCTTCACCATACTTATCGTTGGGTACTTTGAAGCAGACATCATCTCCGCAACCTGCTTGAAAGGCTGCAGCAGCTCCACCAGCCCTTCGATTGTATTCCACTCGCTGGCTTCCAGCATGAGGTGGTGGTTGTTGCTGTCCTCCACGAGAACAGCCGCAATGACAAACTGCTGCTCCTTGAGGCGCTGCAGCATAGCGAGCGTGCTTCCCCACCAGGAAACACGGTCGCTTACCAGCATGCACTGGAGAAGATTCTGCTGCTTCTGCTTCTCACTCAGCATGTACATCGCGACCGTAGACTGCTGAAAATACTCCACCAGTTTTCGGCACCTGGCAAGAAGGCTGCAGAGTTTGGGGAGCTGAAAAGCTTGTTGTATTCCTGCATTAAAAGTGTGCCCCAAACAAGGCATCTGTACGGGAATATCCAGGAGAGAGCAAGCTTTCACAATGTCTTTACTGTAATCTGTTGTAGCACCAAAGACTTTTGTATTGATCCCCCACTCAATAAATGTTTCATAAAGGACTCTCGTAATAGTCTCTGCAGTATTATCCTCCGGTACTTCAAATGTTTTTAAGCACCGTGAGTTCACAGCCAAGCAGTTGGCAGGACTGCTGCTGAGGAAGTGCACGGCAACGGTTACGTACGACCTATTCTGGTTTTCGCTCCTCCACATGTCTGTGGATATGCCACACCACAGAACCTCAGTGAGCTCTTTCAGCACAATTTCTCTAATGGCATTATACTTTTCTGGAATAGCTTTTGTACAGAAGTACTTCCGGCTCGGAAGTTCATACCTGGGGTCCGCTGTTCTCAAGAGGGCCTTGAAGGTGGGTTCATCAACGATAGAGGCTGGATACATGCCCTCGCAAATTAAGCTGATGACTGCAGATGTCAACTCCTGATGCTTTTTGTTTTCGTAGCTCTGGTAGGTCTTCATGATGAGGCTATCTTGAACAACCTGCTGCGACGACTCTGGCTTGATTTTTGAAAAAGCAGTGGCAAAGGCTTCCCTCATTTGCTCAGTGTTACTTTTCACAAATTCGCAGAATTCGTCGGGGTGATTTTTCTCAAGGTGGTAGGAAAGGTTGGACGTGTTTCCTGAATAGGCGATCTGTGCCATGCAAATACGGCAGTAGATCTTCTTCCACTGTAATATGCATCCTTCTGCATTGGTATCAAACCCAAAGTACTTCCACACTTTACTCTTTGCTCTCGGGTGAGCCACTAACTTTAGGTCTGATGGGGAACCTTCTAAACTTTTATTCTCCATTGCTTCTTGGCCACCGTCCCACCTTTTGATCCTTCACTCATTAATGAGTACCTGATAAAGGCAGTAAGATAAAGATACAATGAGAAAGCACAAGTTTGACCACACTTAACTATGTGAAATCAGCATTTCTGTGAACGTATCAAGAAACCTACCTTACTAATTACATTTGCAAATTTAAAGATGAGATTTGCAGGAAGTGTGACCTACAAGAAGCCCATCGGAATGTCAACAATTTAAAAGGGTTTTAAGATAGCCCATTCTGTTGGGAATCTGACCTAGGCGACTTCAATAAATCTTGTTTCTGGAATTGCATAATTGTGGGTAGAGAAAAAGCATAACCACCACCATAGAGAGCTGAAACATTACTGTCACACAAATCCTTCATCTGCTATAGCTATAATGTTTTCCTGCCTCTTAAATCATAGTTAGGGCTAGACCAACATCCTCTTGCCTAAGAGTTACTGAACTTCAATGTTCACATCTATTTCAATTGCAACCTGACACTGAGGGAGCAAAGGTTTTATTGTTTGCTTATTTTGAAAGAAGTTTTGTTAACTCAATCTAACTGTCCCAGTGTTTGCTTTAAAAAAAAAAAAAAAGAAAAAGAGAAAGAAAAAACAAACTAAACATAATGGAAAATCTGTAAGGCAAATCATGGCATTAATATGCTCCTCTGAAATGCAAAGAAGTTTTCTGACTGAAGTAAAAGGAAAAGGAGTTTGAACCTACATGCAGATCAACAGTATGTATCTGACACCTTTCCTGTCCTTTTCTTTCGGAAATCAAAGCCCATCTCCTGAACTACTAGTTCACAACCATGATTCCTGGAATAACAGTGCATTATAATTACAGGAAAAGCAGACGTGGAAGCACTAATAAATGTTATTATCCAGATCAGATGGGAAATAATTTTGCTGTATTTTCTTCAAAAGGCTACAGAAGTCAGGAGGGGGTGACACTCTAGAGATGAGCATGGTGATAAGGCGAGACTTGGCAATCTGTACTTCAATATCTGCACAGGAAAACTTGCAGCTCCTTGTACAAATAGTCACATGCAAGTACTACTTGGAGGCCTACAGCATCTCTGCACACAGCGCCAGCAGCTGACAGAGCCAATTTTGCTACACCAAAAAGCCAAGCCACAGCACAGCATGACTGCACAACGATGCTTCTCCATTTCTCCCCCACTACCGAGTCAATGTGACAACAACAAGGCCTTCACCAGGGACCAGACCAGGATTAGGAAGGAGAAGAAAGCCATCAGTTAAATACAGATACAACCTTCACCACAAAAATCCAGAGGAAGAGAGCAGAAGAGCATCGGGTGCACCCCTGCAGCCAGCCTGAAAGCAATGGCATTGCTCCTTCTCTGCTCATCAGGCCCTGCATCCGCGTTGAAGCCCAGAAATCCCTGGAGTGGCAAGACTGGCTAGTTGGTGGAGGAAGAAACAATCTGACTTTTTCATATTGCTGCGAGGGAATACCCAAAAAAGAAAGTATATGCATGAAAGCTTCTTCGGTGTGCTTTCTGCTGTTGATGAACATTCCCAAGAAAAGATGTTTTCTCTCTGAACTGTAGCTGGTATTTTGCAGCAGTTTCTGAATGCCTTGAATGAAAAAAACAAAGACAGGTTTCCCATGACTAAACATATGTATTTAAACAAACCTGTTGGTTTAGAAGCAGAATGAGAGATGCAGGGCAAGCATTTTATTGGATTTGCTCTGAAGATTTACTTGGAGGTACAGATTTTTATTTTTTTTTTTCCCCGAAGGGGAAAATGTTCTGACTACCAGCCTTCCCTCCACTGTGATTCATTCAGTGCCTTTTAAGTTGCCAGGATCAGGTACTGATGAAACATGGTAATTCTGCCTAATTCCAAAGATGTGCATATCAACAGCACCAAGGTATGCAATCCCACAAAACCTGATGATTTTGAAAGATTAAGTGGTATATCATATAAAGATGTAACCCTGCCGGGGCATGAGACTGTGCATTGACAAAATACATCGTATCAGCATGTATTATTAGTGGGTTTAGATCCCTCCTTTTCAATCCATGATGTCTCGAGTAAGTATAGAGACTTCTGGTATGTCATTAAATTTTACAGTTTCCTCTTCAGTTAGGTAGCAATTCCCGAAAGCAAGAAGGAAGGCACTGCAATAAAAGAGTTGATGCATCTTTAATATTTAAAATTAGCATGACACACCCTGGATCATAAAAAGTTCATCATAGACTGATAAAATTTTAGAGTCAAGAAGTGTTACTGACTTGCCTCACCCTTCATGGGGGTTGGACTAGATGATCTTTAGAGGTGCCTTCCAACCCCTACCATTCTGTACTTTTGTGATTCATTCGTATGTGTGTTACAGCTTTGACATCATTTTGAGATGGATCTGGCACTTGGCAATAGTGGCACAGGGCAGCACTGCCACAGTTAAGGATATGCCAGTATAACAGCCTTTATTATAATGCTGTAAACCACACTTCAGCTGTCATAATGGCTTGAATATAAACGACTGATCATCCCTGCCTCTCCTCAACTGTTATACAGCATAACTGGCATTATGAAAATAAAACCACAAAAAAAAAACCCCACACCTCTCAATTTTCTAAGAAGAGGTAAATTTTTCCTCTTACACTGAAACAGTGCTTATAGCCTGGGCTTGACAAAAACTAGAGCACCTTCAACTCTGAGTCAAACTGAAAACACCAGCACCCTGCAGAATGAAATCCATTGGGAATGAAGCACCTCATTGCCTTTGGAAGTACTGGAGCTTGTTACAAGAGCAGCTGATGGAAATGCTCTCTTTTTGCTTGTTGAATTTTCCACAATAAAAAAAAAACAACAAAAAACAAACAACTACTGCCACTTTCATTGGCTGAAATCCCTTCAGCAGACAGAAGCCTTCAGGCTACAAACGTACCTCTTCCCTTCTCCCCTGAATTCCCACCCACATTGAAACAGACAGTACCTTTGGAGAAGCTGCTGTTCTCGCCCCCTTGCTGCAGCTGGCCAACACCACCAGCCAGTGTCAGAGCAGAGGCTTTTATGGGCCTGCAGCCGGAATGCGCTGCTGGCCTCACAGCGGACTCAGCTGCCACAGGAGAAGGGTCTCCTGCGTTTCCTGGCCCTCATACTTCATCCCCTCTCTCCCTGGGGCAGGCGGTGTTGCCTCCCCACACCTCTCAGACCCCTCTAACTTTCCTCGCACAGACCTCACCCTCACACAACTCCTCTCTCCGGGGCAGGGCTTGGACCAAAATACTGAAATGCCAGCAACGACGCATGCTGGGGAGGGCAGCAGTGCTATCCTTCCACCAGGCAGGGCTCAGTTCCCCCAGCAGTGAATAAAATAGGCTTAAAAACTGTATGAGAGTCACTTGTATTATGAAACTAAGCATGGGAATGTGGGGAATACAGTCACCCTGCAACCTTAGCTCTGCCCCCTTGTTCACACACATCGATGGCACCCTCTCTAATTACACAGTAGGTATCATTGTCGCACAACCCTTGCCTCATTCAGTACAGAGGCAACCATAAAACAAGCGTTTCCTCCCTTCTGAAACTACCTAAATAATGCTCTCAGCTGCGTGCATGGAGGAGAGGGATTAATTGTTAGATGCCACTTTATTTTTGCCTGCTGTCAATCCTTCCTACCTGGTTGTTTCTCTGCCCACCTCTGGATGTTTTAGAGCCTAGTGCTCATACAGCTTTGAGCAGGAAATGCCCAGTCTATCATTATGCTTTATTCATATAAAGTAAAAGCCCTCAATACACAAATCAAAATTAAGAGATGCACGTTCTCAAATTAATATTTCACAATTAATTGTAAAGAAACCTGGTACAAATTATGATACTGAATAACTAGAAACTGGGGCAAATTAAAAACATGTATGAAATTTCAATCAGTTCTAAGGAGTAATCTTTAAGGTCTTCTTAACTTGAGCCACGTTATTACCTTCTTCAGAGCCAGTTTTCTACACATCACACACACCAAATTTCACTTCAAAACTACAAAACATTCAGCACTTAGTCTTCCCCTACCAAACTTCAATGAAGCACATACAGTAGAAAAGAAAATGCAGGAGAAAGACACCGAGCAAATTTCTCAAGAAGCTTTTAAAATACCAAAAGATATTAGTAGTATTATAGGAACCATTTTTGTTATCAGTGGCATTACTTTCAGTGATCGCATTTCCAGTGTTAAATTCCTGGTGTCACAATTAATATTAACTTATTTTTTATCAATCCACTTATTAGATTTTTGGTTTTAAAGAGATGTTTATATCAAGATATTTAGTCACACGGGGCTTTTTTTCTTTCTCCAATTTGTAAGGATAAACACTGGATAAAAAAATAAAACTAATAATTAAAAAAACCAAAACAACAACAGAATGAACAAAAAACCCCAACATTCAAATAGTAATTTCTAATGAAACTGTTAATTGCTTAGACCACTGAATACTAACACAGTTTACATTACCTATCGGTAGATACACCATTTATGCAATTAATATCTGAAAAAGGTTTTAACAAGCTAAACATAAGTTTCTCTTTACTTCTGAACACTGGTTTTAGTTAGCGAAGCAATCACTGACTGCAGCTCCTCTATCCTCCTGTACTATCCCTCATGATTAGAATTTCAGACCAATTTCCCTACTCTCTACTGGGGAGACGCTCACTTCAGTAGCAAATATTACTAATTTTTCAGTCTGCAACTCAAAACAATTACAGAGGTTTTGAACTGAATCTAGATTTCAGAGCTTAAATTCCCATTTTTCTCAAAAAACCAAAAAAAAACCCCACCAAAAAACCAACCCTGTCTTGAATCCTACCTATAAAAATTAGATGAATCCAAATAGGATGTGACAGAACAGATGGTCACTTTTAAAAGCCATGTGAAAGAACATGTGCCAAGAATATGCAACTCTAAGTTAGGGTAATGAAAAAGAAAAGAAAAATTAAACTAATTTGGTTTATTTGGCTTGAAATCCTGAACACTTCTTCCCAGTAAGTGCAAGAAAACAATTTTTTCATGGAAAATTCATAGGCAGAGAGCTGCACTAACAGACCCCTCTGCTCACCCACAGAGCTCAAGGATGAGCCACCGAGCATCCCTCCGTTTTAGACGTTCCACAGGAGAGCTGCACTGCTACCGCATGAAGAGTGGGAACTCTGACAGCAGAAATGAAGCCAAGGAGATGGGATCGGAAGCATGGCTGACTCTGCCGCCTTGCCCTCCCCAGTCCCACTGTCCCCCTCCAGCCGCTCACCAGGAAGGCACCCAATAAAAAGCGTGTACTTGTGAAAGTCATGGACAGCCTCTCAAAAAGAAACAGAAAAATTTAAACATACGCACCTTTCTACATTACTGTCTGGAAAAGTTACTTGGCATTTTCAACAGCAAGTGTAGTTTACTGATCCAAGCTTTAATAAAGCATGTTCTAACCAACACTTTCACTTTTTGTTGCACTGACGTCGCTATTTTGAATTTATTATGGAAACAAGGTTAATCCGGGTAAAAAAAGTTCCCTTGACAAGCTGATTCACTTTTTAAGCAATAGCTGGATACAGTGTGTCTCAGTAAGGCAGCAGGTAACTGCCAAGAGGCAACTGTGTGCAAACAACTATCTGTGGAGGAAACTACTTGTCCTTGGAAGAAACCACCTCAAGTTAGGCCTGAAAGAAAACTTTCCACATCTGTCAAAACTGCCCTGGTCCTACTCAGGCAGCTGACATTTCCCAGGCTGGATCCTCACTGCCTCCTCAAGCATTTCCAAATTGAACACTTTTTTTTTTTTTTTTTTAAGAACGGACTGCAACAAAACACTCAGGTCACATTTTCATATACTGTGTCTCTCTGGTTCGAAAAAATGATTTGGAAACTGTTACACACCCTAGGCACAATACCCAACTTTACTCTGCCAAGAAAAACTAATGCTAGAAAAATGCTCAGATGACTTCGAACTGCACACACATCTGCCCTTTTTGTCACCAGGATTCTCTCCTCTGTTTGGGGGCTTTACCTCTGCATTTTGAGAATAAGAAAGGAGAATCCCAGCCCATCACAGAAGTATCAGGAATGAATAAAAAGTAGACAAAATGCTACCAAGGAAGCCACGTGTGCTGAAATGCACAAATACGCTCTTACTGTGTGGTGTACTTGTGCCATCTCCTCACCAGTGCTTCAAATATTCTCTCAAACAATTTCTTTATCTGCCTCATCTCCTTAACAAAACACTATGCCTGCTCAATACTTTTTTTTTTAGTTCATTAACTGTTCCTCTGGTTAAAACGATCGATAGAGCCACAAAGGCTCACTTGCTGCAAAGCAGAGAAAGTTGAAGGCACTGACTTGCATGCAGTTGTATGCTCAGCTCCGATAATATCCTATTCATCTTTCTGGACTTGTAGTTCGCTGTAAGTTTATAAACTCAGGAGCATTTTAAATTCTTCAGTCTTCAAGAGTAACGTGGAGAAAGAGGAAATTCAGATCTTTGCTTTCTGGCAAACTCAAAGTTTCCTCTAGTCGGTATTAAATGTGCTGTTGACCCAAATCGGAGAAGTGCAAAAATGTAACTTCTCCGACAAATGACTAATCCGAACCCCCTTGGAAAAACTACAACTGTCACTTGCTTATCAGCTTAAACGCTGCCCGTGAGCGACAGCCGGTATCAAAGACTAAGCTTTTAGAGGGAGGGTACGTTCCCCTCCCGGAGCAGCCGGGACAGGGACAGTAAGGCCGGCGGTCCCAGACGCCCCGGCGGGAGGAAGCAGCGGCCGGTGGGGCCAGCGGCGTCGCGGGGGAAGGCGGGCGGCGGCGGTTGGAGCTCCCGGGCTGGCGGGAGACTGCCCGCCGCTACCCGCCTTCCAAGCACCTACCTGGGCAGAGGGAGGCTGCGCCCGCGCGGCTCTGAGCCGAGGTCTGAGGCGAGACCGCCAGAAAGCAAAAAAAGAGCAAGAGGAGAAGCGGGGACCCCCGGCCCGCGGAGTCCCCACGCCGCCTCCCGAGGCCGCAGTCAGGCCGGCGTGCTGCCAGGCGCCCGTCCCGGGCCCGGCCCCCTGCCCCGCCCCGCGTCCGGGGCGGCTGCGGCCCAGGGGCCGGCCGGGGCGGTAGGGGCCAGGGCTCACCGCGCCCCCGTCGGCGGCGAGGGCGGGGCCCGGCGCGGCGGAGGTGGAGAGGGCGCCCCGCCAGCCCCAACCTCCCCGGGCCGCTGCCCTCAGGCGGTGCGGTGCGGTGGGCCCCGGCCAGAGAACAGGAGTGGGGTAGGAGTACGGCGGTGGTCGGGGCCGCCGAGGTGTCTCAGCTCCTGCCCTGCTGTAGGGGACGCGGTGCGGCCCGGGCGACCCGCCGCTGCGGACAAGGTCGTGGCCGTGCCGTGCTGTCCTGTCCGGGCCGTCCGGCCGTCCCCTGGCTGAGCCGCGAGATGTCGGCCCCGCGCTCCCCGGGGCATAGGCTCAGCCACCCTCCCTAGAGCGGGTAGAGGGAAGCGCGGCAAACTTTCCCCTTCTCTGCGGCGGGGGCTGCCGCCCTCCGTCCCGCAGCCGCCCCTCCCCACCCCGCGGCGCCGGCTGCGGTGCTCACCTGGAGCCGGGGGGCAGCGCGGGCGGAGGCGGCGGCGCAGCTGGTGCAGGATGACGAGGAGGCCGATGCGGTACACCCGGAGCAAGGGCACCAGCGTAGACAATAGCGACATGGCCGCCTCCCGCCCCGCGGCAGCTGGCTCGAGGCGAGGCGGGGAAGAAGCTCGGCAAGCGGCCGGGCTGTGCGGTGCACGATGGCTCTGCTCCGCCGCCGGGCCGGGCCGGGGGGGCGCGGCGCTGTCCCCACCCAGCGGAAGGGAAAGCGCCGCCGCTGTCACAGCAGCGCCCGGGCGCGCCGCGGCTCCCGCCCTTCTGGGCATGTGCGGCGGGGGAAGGGCCGCGCCGCGGCCGGCGCGGGGAGGGAAGGGGCGGCGGCGTGTGGACTGTCCCCCGGCAGCGACGGAGCGGCCGCTCGCCCTCCGCCGGGGCTCCCGGGGAGCTGGGGGAGGGGGCGAGCAGCGCTCCGCGGCGGTGTGACTCAGCAGCGAGAGGCGGTGGGAGCGGGAGGCGGTGTGACAGGCCGCCGGGTTTTGGGTGCACCGACTCTCGCTGCCAGGTGTGTTGCAGCTACAAGCAGTTGACGGTGTCTAGGCGGGGATGAGGCACGCGGCTCTGTCTCGCATCCTGTGGCTTGAAAGTGCTTAGTGAGTTGCCTCACGGTTTCCCTTCTCTATGGCACAGGTGAGGGGCTGCTGAATCCCATGGACATCACTCGCGTCTGGGCACGGCCTCTGTCGCCTCAGGCATCCGTTAAGCTTACTCCTCTTCGTGGTCGCAGCTCTGGCAGTTGCAGATAATCGATTTCTCCAAATGCGGCTCTATGTACAAAGCTTTCCCACGTCAGGCATCTACACTTTACACCAGCCTGATGAACACATTCTTTACAGTGATACTTAGTGTATCACGTGTTTTTTCTCAAAAGTTTTGTTAGTTTTAAATCCTCAGCTTCAATTTTAAGATGCCAAGTACTCGGGACAAAAGAGCATGCCATCCTTACCAGTTCTTCTGGTAGATGGCTGGTTTCGGGTACAGGAAATAAAGCACCTAGCCCAAATGTGGTTTTCATTCACAGAACTGGTGGTGTTTCATAAATGCAGATGAGCCTCAATGTCGATACAAACAAAAAAAAAAATAGGAAGTCATTTCACGAGAGGACATGTTGGCCTATATTTTCAATTTCAACTCCTTAGGTAATATTTTATCTTTGCATGGCTCCCCAAGATACTCAAAGTTCTGGAAATGCATCTCAAATGTAAATCTCCTCCCATTATAAAAAAATAATAACATACTTTCTAGTAAAAAATACAGTTAACAACATAATTCTTCAATGTTGCATCAGATTGCTCAGCAGAACTTTCTGTCTTCCATCAGAAATATGCCTAAAGTAAAAGCATCATGTGTAGTTGCTTCGGGACAAAGCCATTTCATTTTATGTATCTCTGGTAATTTATTTTTTTTTAATTAACAGGCAGAATTATGCAAACAAATAATAACATCATGAAGTCACATCAATGAAGGATTCATTCTTAATGTATATTGTTCTTAACCATGCATGGAGAAGTAGAAAGAGCCTCACATAAAAATACATGAAAGCAAAATCACTGACATTCAGTAAAGGTGAATAATTCTTTCAACTTATCTCGGTAAACATCACATCTCGACTCCTTTATGTTGCATTACAGCCTTTTCTCAGAACTACGCCATTAATGAAAGCCCTTTGCAACATTAAACTGTGAAACTTGCTTACAGTGTATTTACACGATCTGTGTATGAATATACTGTGCTTTCTCAGGTTTTCTAGTATAATAAAATCACTCAGTGCATAGTCAAGCTATGGAACTAAATACTCCTCTGTCTTCTTTCATTATGGTGTTATTGGTCCCACTACTTTCTTCTCAAGGTGTTAAAATTATTTTCACCCTTCCGTGGTTCATAATTGCATCTGCACAGACAGGTTGAGGAAAACCTGTTTAAACACTATATTAAAGTATTTTTTCTACAGGCTGGTGAGGCATGGAGAAGAAACAGAAATATTAACAGAAGTCCATAGGTCTTTGATTCTTTTCAAATAGTGTCTTATAATCCATCCTAATTTTTATTGATACTTCCTTTTCCTTGGTTTTCAATAGCCACCATCTTTACTTATTGATACTTCGTAGGTTTTTTTTCAATTATTAACTATGAAGCCTCAAGCATTTGATCTGGAATCTTGCCCATCTACTTTAGATAACTCACTGAGATGTTATGCCTTCAATGAAATGTTATGTGTCTGAGCCCTGGAAGGGCCAAAAGGAGCAATCTAATTGCCTCAGTTTTGCTCTACAGGTAGTGAACAGAACGAGGCACTTCTGAAGACCTGCAGAAGATGACTGCTTCCTTTGAGGTGCTTACAGTGAGCACTTCCTTCTTTCCACCAACTGCAAGTGAACTCAGAGTGCCAGTGGGCAAAGCCAGCCTGTGGTTAGAGCACAGATATCCTCTTGGAAAGTTGTCAGAAACTCTAGTAACGCTCCATCCACATATGCTCCAGCCTATCTGTCCCTCCTGTAGGACTGGCACTAATGAAGCAGTGTGTGATCACAGTGCTTCCACCCACATTTTGCATAAAGATGAATAAAGCCGTAAGAAAGGAAGTGGGTGATGTTTCTAGACTCTAATTAAGCCCTGAGCTCAAACTTCCCAGCAGAATGGTATAATCAGCAGCCATCAGGTACCATGGATGGTAGGTGCTGCAGCAGGGAGCCTGCGCAGCCAGGAATGCGTGAGGCACGGGGCCACATCAGAGCAGACAAAAGTGAACCCAAGGTTAGCTAAGCAGTTCAGACACTCTCTGGCACAGTGAGGAGAGTGTATGCCCTATTTTTCTTGCACATTCCATGACAGTCTCCTGTATGATACCTTTTCCAGATATTTAAGTTTGCTCCCCTCAATTTTTCTCTCCTTGAAATGAGAACTGGAGCCAACAACTCCTAGTACACTGCCACACAGTGATTCAAATTCAGATGGAGAGGTCAATGCTTTTTGCCCAAGCATGTCGTAATAGTTGGGGCAGTCTCATAAAATTTCATCTGTGTCACATCAATCCCTCTCAAAAGGCAACATGCACACTTCCACTCTCATGCTTAGCTCAAGACATGCTCTCTGCATTTTGCACGTATATCGAAGCTGTTGGCCCATGCCAGAAGAATCCAGACAGAATTCTGACTGCTGCTAATTTTTCAGGCTTCTAAAAGGGATTTAAATGCTTGTCTTCCTAAGCTGGATTGCAGTGGGACTTGAGGCAAGAGATAAGTGCCTATCTTCCCAAAACAGGATCTCCTTAACATGTGTGGGTGACTAAAGTTAAATGCCCGAGGAGCTTTCAGGTTCAGCAGGGAGGTGCTCACAAGATTAGGCAGTGCTGGGAAACAGTCGGGATTGCATCTGGAATTCATGTAGGGTTTTGAGCACCTGCAGACAGTTTTGACATTGAAGCATATGCTTTTTTTACCCCTCTGTTCAGAAGAAGAGTCATTTTGAGTACTCCCAAAGTAGGCATCGTCCTGCCTAATATTGGGCACCTGAGTATAGCAGGACTGTACAGAGCAGTAAGCTCTTGGTCACCCTCCACAGTAGCTTAGAGAGGATAGGTTACGTGGAAGGAGAAAGAAACTGCCAAGGGGAGAGGTGTCTGCACCCTATGCAGTAGGAAGTCACAGCGACTGAGAACAGGCTCCTCTGCTGTGGGCATCATCTGATGTGAGACATTTTTCTTTAGTAATGCTGAGGGAGAGATAGTAGATGAATGTAAGATCGACCTTCTGTGTAACAAGAGGCTGTGCTATGGCATCTGCCCAAGAAGGGGGACAGCTTTTGATCCCTCTCAGTCTTTTTCACATATTTCACTTTTCAAGAAAATAGTCTAATTGGGAAAAACTAACTCTTGCCAGCATGGCTATGGTCATAAGGACGTGAAGCCCAGAGAAACAGTAAAGAAATTAAATCTGAGGTTTTTTAGCCTAGCACTATGGAAATGATGGGACAGAGTTCTAGTCCATATTCCCCAAAGAGCCTACGCTTTTTAGACTAGAGGAGAACAGGACAAAATATGGACTAGTAAGTGCAAATAAAGTCCTGGAATAGGGACAATTTGCCCTCTTCAGCCAAATGCTCAAAACACTCAGCTATTATGCAAGGAACACAGTGTGCTTATTACTACCGCTTAGTTTTTTTTAAAGTAACCATTGCTGCAGCAACTATTCTGTTTGTGCATCTGAGTATTCAGTGTATGTCACACTTCCAGGATATATCTGTGCTGGAAATCGTGGAGCATGAATAGTCAGGGCTGGGTTTATATCCTCTCTGCCCTAGGATATCCCTACTCCATATCATGTAAGAGCTGGGCATCCCTCCTGCCATTTAGTCAAGACTCAAAAACCAAAGAAGCAGACAAAGGCATGCAGTAAAAACCAGTAACAAAAATAAAAGCTAAAAAATTAAATAAATTCTCCAAACACAGGTATTTACATACAAAACTTCTTCAGGAACATAAGTATAAAGCAGATTATGAGCTGCTAACAAAAATACAAAACCTTTTGCTAAAAACAACTTCTGTCATAAACCACTTAAAAATAGTAAATCTATTCAGAATTGAGTAGGGGTATTAGCAACCTACAAACTACTTGGCAACTGTAGTGGGCCTGAAGGAAAGATGGGGAGGGACTCTTGCCAGGGAGTGTACTAATAGGATGATAGGTGATGGTTTTAAATTGAGAGAGAGTAGATTTATATTAGATAATAGGAAAAAGTTCTTTATCGTGAGGGTGGTGAGGCACTGGAACAGGTTGCCTAGAGAAGTTGTGCATGCCCTGGGTGTGTTAAAGGCCAGGCTGGACAGTGCTTTAAGAAATCTAGCGATCTACTGATCTAGTGGGAGGTGTCCCTGCCCATAGCCTGGGGGGTTAGAATTAGATGATCTTTAAAGTCCCTTCCAACACAACCCACTCTAAAAAATAGGAAAAACTCGACTTGGTGAATTGGCTGAAAGAATAACAAAACGTGGAAATTCTAGATGTAGCAAGGACATCATTATTTCATCACATACATCATTATTTCAGCAGTGGGCAATCAGTTCTCACATAGTCCCAGGACTCTATTTGAAAATGTCCATAAGTACATAAACCCACTGATTAACATACATACAGTTTCAAAAGCCCTTTGAAAAGATCCTGCACACTAGGGTTGCTAAACAATCAGGGGATAGGACCCAGCATATTTACAAATTCAAAGAAAAGAAACAAAACCCCACACTAAACCGAGAGCGAAACAAAGTGATTGCCTTTCATCAGGAAAACAGAGATTTCAAGCTTCCACACCACATCCAACCGTGGCTAATACATTCCTTAATGTCTTGGATGGGGCAACGGAAAAGCTGGTGCACCAAAATGGCAAGATGTTATTTAAGGTGGAAGAGAAGCAGAGGAATTTCACACAAAATTAAACAAGAGAGGTGGACTGGCAATATTCAAACACTGATAAAATAATGCTATTAAAAAAAAAAAATTATGCCAAGTATAGAAATGGATTTGTTGACAGATCACTTGTGTTAAAAAATGTCTAGTGTCAATAACTGCTGTGTGGTTGTTTCAGTGTTTGTATAGTGACGCCTGCAAGCACCTGTGGCATGCGCTGTGCAACACTGCCCAACCCATAGCTAAGAGGATTTTGTTGAGCTTCAGAAAACAGCAAAGGTTATGGTCCAAAGCAAGAGTTTTCCATGACACCAGGTCCTCCATGTGTCTTTGATCTCTTCCTTAGTAACACTGCAAGATAATAATGTCTTTCATCAGAAACTTGGCTAGCACCCTCCTAATGCAAAGGAAATAAAAAAGCAAAATCGCCTCTCACAAACTGGATATCACAAGTTGATCTGCACCTATATTTCTGTTGCATCTGCTTGTAAAGATACTTCAGTACCACGTACAATATTATGCAAGGCAAGGTTTGTGGGGAGAACACAGGAGACAAGCTTTCAGGCACAAGTAACCCTGCCCACCTCCTCAGCCAAACAGGGCCACAACAACACTGCTACTGTTAAGTATCCAAGGTTTGGTAGAAAAGTTAATTGGTCTCATCCATGCTATCTGTGGGCACTTCCCTGAAGAATACAGTCACTTCTGTCACAGGCAGCTGGATGGCCTCAGGAAGCACTGGGACCAAATCCCACAAAGATCTGGGAGCCTTGTTTTTGGGCATGCCAGCTATGTTAGGTCCCATTCACTACAGATAAGCAGGTGTCTCCACACCACAAGCAGGGTGGTCTTTACACTGATGACAGATGTGTGGCCAGGTCAAGGAAGCTGGGAGATGGGAGTTCGGATGTCAAGATCTTCAAAGCAGTACAGAAATGGGCAAAGTGGCTAAGACCATGCTACACAGATATGCCTGTGTGGTCAGGGCTGTGGCTGAAGTTTTAGACACTCAGGGAATGCATCTTCTGCTGCCTAAAGAGGGCAATTTTTACCTCTTGTGAACTTTCATACAGCTTGAAAGGACCTGGCTTTGTGCCCTGCTCTGTCTGTGTGCCTCACACCGGTGTGAAGATACTTTCCCTCATGTATTCCTGTTTCTTAGATTGGAGCTAATACTTGTTTTCTTTAGGACCCATGCTGCTATTGCACTTAACTGCATGGATTTCCTGTGTTCCTTCAGGGCAGGTCCTGCCTGCAGCACTCTGCGACTTCAGCATGGAAAGAACATCTCTTGTTTTTGTTGTTGTTGTTAAAGACTTACTGGGATGTTTCCCACTGACTGTCTCTAGGCTGCGGCGTATGAAAGAGCAAATGCGGTGATGGGTAAACAGATGCATAAAACAAGCTGGAGGAAAGAAGATCAGGCCAAAACATGATGCAAATGCTGAACAAAGGAAGACATGCAGATGACAGAAACTAGGAGTTGTGAGAAAGGCTAGAGGTAGGTTGGCTTTGGTTTAGTTTTGACAAAACATGATCCGGCACACTGTTAACTCAGATCATGGCATGCAGCAGGAAGGATGAGGATGGGCCATATTCTGGTCTGTAGGGTCAAGATGTCTGAAAGCAAGTGGAGCTGAAAAGCTGGGTGCAGTAAAACCACCCATCCTGCAACAGGGCTTGGGCTGCGGCCAGCTGCCCCACCCTGACCCCAGGCAAAGGTGTGCTCAGAGGTAGTGTGGGGAGGTGGACCACGAACGGGAGGGATGTCTACAGTGACCTGAGCTGGGAGGTTCGTGAAGCCATGTTACCTTTCTCCCTTCTATATGGAATATACTAGGGTATTATTGAGAGTCAGAGAGGGTCCAGCAGTTCTTTAAACCTTCTCTGCACTTCTTTTTACCACTTTTCTAGCATGGCTGCTTTGCACTCCTCTTTTCAACGGGTCCTGGCTCCTGAATCTCCCCAGACAGCCATGACTGTTGCAGCCAGTTCCTCTAAACTCCTCAGCAGTCTCTGCACTGCTACTTCTCCTTGTCCCAGGACACACGATGCTTTCCCCATTTTTCCCAATTCCATCTCACTTTACTTTCTAATCACCCAGCCAAACCTGTCTCTCTATCTGCCTACAATCACTGGATTCCCCATTCTCTTGATCACACCTGCCTGTCAGTAGTCCAAAAAGATTACGTACACCTCAAATTTTCCACTTACTTTAATAAATGAATGATTGCAGTGTTATATAACTTGTTTATGTTTGGCTTCTGCAGTAATGGTTTGGATTTTGGCTATTTTATAGCCTTATATTAATTTACTAATTACAAAACAACTGCATAAAAAGCTATCAAGGCCAAGAAATGAACAGACTGAACATTTTAAATTTAAAGAAAAGAATAAATAAGTCCTGCTATGCTTAAGACAAATTCACATGTGACATAAATAAGGTAAGAGAAGACAGCGGAAAAAACATTTCTCATTCCTTGTCCTTGACGTGATCCAAGTCTCCATAAACACCGTGCTTTATTTTTCATTCTTCACCTCATTTTTTGTCAGTATAAAAGCAAATGATAGTGCTATCAGTGCTGAATTGCCTCAAGAACAACTGCAGAGAAGATTCAGCTGGGCTCAGACCTTACATTTTCTCCTCTAACACTTGTCTGTGAGGGAGCATAAAATGCTCCATATTTGTAGTTTGACCCCCTAGAATATACGCACTAGAAATTATCAAAGACAATTCATTCTGCTGATAAAAATTAAAGCCTCAGAAAGCCAAGGGCTCATCCTGACAGTTGTTAAGAAAACTCTTTCAGAATTATCTAAAGATGTCTGCTTCCAACTATATATATATATGTCTTCATATTTTTCAGAGGTAATCAACTATTTCAATTATACATAATACGTTACTTACGATGGTTTAATTTTCAAGTCTATTAAGACAGCAGTTTAATTCACCATCATCACTTCCCAGTCTGCTGAGACAGTGCAAAATGAAAGACCAGCCATTTTTTTAAATCTTTCACTAGAGACTCTCAAATACATAAGAAAGTGGGTATTTCTCAGTCCTTTGGCTGCCTTGAGAGATGAGATTGCTCAAGCCTGATAGGTAATATTCGGATTCCAACGAGGTGCAGTGGTTAGAAATGGTGCATTTCTGATTATGGATTGGGTTTGTATTGTTTTCTAATCTGCTGCTGCTGCTGTTTCAGTAATATCAGCCATTTACATTCAGTATTTAATGACAGTAAGCCTAACATAAAGGACTCGGCTATCACTGCTTGCGCATATGTTAGATATATTTTTAGTTTCTAGGTTTGGGCTTTTTTTTGTGTGTAAAAGTACGCTTTTAAGTACCAGCATGAGATTATAAAATGACATAGGTAGTTCACATACATAAGAAGCTTTTAAAACTAAGATTTAAGACTGTTTTATAACAAGTATTTTTCATCTAGTAAAAGGCCTTAATCCAAACTAACCAATAATTCAAGTGAAGAGTCGCAATCTCTAAACCTACTTTTTAAAACTAGGCTGGTATTTTTATTGTAGAAACTTGCAAAAGACCATTACCCAGTGACCCACTACATGTCACTCTGACTGTTGCTTGATAAATTTAGGATAAATTGCTTCAGTATTGCAGAACATTTTATTCCACAATCCCAGATGGAAGATGTTTTCCTACTCCCTGATTTAGCCTCAAAGCAGATTTCTCTAAGGTCTAGATTACTAAAGTGAGTTTAGACAATTTATCGTAATAGAAAACAGAATATACATTTATATTGTAAATATATATGCATGTTTATGTGCACAGACAGATAATATAACATTTTGAAATTCACTAAGTGTGTTGAAGGGGGATGCTTTTTCTTACATGCAGGGCTTAATAGGGAAGTGTGTAAGGGAGTTGGTTTATCCTGTTACTTCTTTACTCTGAAGAGTAGAGATCTTTTTCTATATAAATCACATTACAGCATCCTTGCTACTTAAATAAGAGTTATATTTTCTATAACATGCACTTGTTACACAAAAATTATAGGTGGAGAGCAAATTCTCCTGGTAACCATATGTTTAAATTGCAAACCTTAGCAAACAGGTTTTTATCTATCAGAAGTGTAAACCCAGGAGCCTTTACTTCTGTTCCAGATTAAAGAAAAGCAAGCAACCAAAACCATACATTATGTACAAGATGAGTGGCTTTATGCTCACAATTTTGTTGCCTGTGTTTGTAATTGCAAAACAAGGGGGTTTCCTGCCACTTGCATGTTGGATCTTGCACCCATCTTGCTCGGGGCTAGCCTGTCTTTGTTGGGGTTTCGCTTCCTAATAGTGAGATTATTAACACCCAATTTACTGTGTTTAATTTTTTTTTTTTTTTTTCAAGGAGGACCCAAGGTAAAAACTGCATTTGCATTTGGCTTTCCTGGGGTTTTTTGGGTTGGTTTTTTTTTGTTTGTCGCAATATCAATCATGCTCTTGTTTTGCATTGTCTTGCAACGAACTGTTTACAAAAAGCCATCGATAGCAATCAAGGATCTGATTCTATCTCTCTTGCTGTTGTTGATTAAACAGGGAGAGTACAAAACAAAAGAGAACTTGACTGCTTTATCAAAATACAGTTTATTTACAGAAAGGGGCATAAATTTGCCAGTAGTAAGGCCCAAAGAAATGGCTTTTTTAATCTATAGGTTTAATTTATTTAATTATTAACTGTTTCTGCTCTAATAAAAAGGTTAATTCAAATTGTGATGTTATGAAAGAAAAATTTACTCAGCTTCAGAAATGCTTATGGATGAAGGTGTGATCTGTAGTTCAGGGATGGGATCAAGCACAGAACAGCCACATTGGATGAGCCAGAAGATCAGCACAGATTTGTATATATCTGTTAAAATGACCAGGACCAGGTATCTCAGAGGGAAGTTTAAAATCTTCTCAGCAGACAACTGCCTACATGGTAATCTCCTCTTTCCTTCTCATCTCCATCTACTATACTGATATTTAGTAATGGCTGTTACACTAAAATTCTGAGGATTTCATGTCCATTTTTTAGTCTTGCTGACATTAGCTGTTTCTTTAGATGTATTTGATATATAGATGAGTCTGCAAATTATTTTTTAAATTTTATTAAGTCTTGTCAGGTTGTGCTGTTTAATGTATACAATTACATGCATTTTGTCACAAAATATTTTAACATTTTATAATTTACCACCTTCTGATTTCATTGAACAGCCCTTTATTTCTGTACTATGAGGCAGACAAGCAAAATTCTCAGTCTATCTTTAAAATGCTTATTATTTTAGATACTGCTTTTTTGCTTACTCATTTCCTGTTTACTGTAAAATATTTTTTTACGTCTCTTCAAAGGGAGTTCACGATACAACACAATCTGCTAACTTTTATTTAGACACCTCCCATTCAAAGTGTACTATGGAGTGTTTATTAATGTGTGACTGCTATATGGAAAAAAGATGTCGGTATAAAGAATATTTCATATATTTACAGTGAAAAACTGCAAATGTAAAGTAGAAACAGATTAAACTACGCGTTTTAAGTGAACCACGGACAAGAGATGTTCTTGTTAAGGCCTGCACAGAATTGGCTAGTCGTACCGTGCCACTCTCTTCCCTATTTTTAACTGCAAGATCATATGAAAATACAGATGACAACAGCACTGGATGTTTTCCTAAAACTCTGCACCCAGGTTCCCTTGGCTGTCTCCAGCACTGGCATACCTGATTACAGCCATCAAGCCCTGGCTTTAGAGGGCGAAATCTCTTCCTATGCTAAGAGTAATGAGATCGGTACTGCCGATGGAGATGAGGTAGAACCTCATTTAATGCCACAAAATGCCTTCGATGGCATCTGCTCTCGCATCAGCACACAACAGTTCTCCTTCTGTGCCATTCTCCAGCCATCCTCTGGGACAACATCACCTCTTCAGCAATTTGGCCACTATGCTGCTATGGACAATTCGTAAGTAGCATTTTTCCTGCACTTTCTTTTTTCTGATTACTATTGTTTGCCACTTGAGAGAGGGAGTGAGAGATGAAAAAAAAAAGAAAAGAAATAAAGGTACTTGCAATGACTTCTTAAAACATTTTAAGTATAAGGCTTGGTCTGAACTTTTTAATTATGTGCTGCTGCTACTTGGAATTTTCAGGACTGAGCCCTGTAATAACTTCCTTGATTTATAGTTAGAATGATTTATTCCTGCTGGGGGGTAAACCCATGCTGATTAATTCTCTCTTGCTTTGGCTGTGTCATTCTCTGTGTTCATAGTTTGTATTGCAATGTTTCCTCTAAAGAGATAAAAAATTGATTAATTTTCTATAAGCAAACACTTGATGTGTACCTTGATACACAAGCTGCAAACTGTATTGTATGTGAAAAAGAACACACCTACTGAGTGTACAGATGCTTCTTTTTTTTATTTTCCCCAGAAAAATACATCTTCCCATATACGAAGAATCAGACGTGCTCTCTGTTATTTTCTTGTTTACATAGCACAAACTATTGCAATCTTATTATTTCGTTTGCTTTTTTTCCTATGCAGTAGGCTGATAGTTTCAATGATTTTCCTTTAATAACCTCAAGCCATTTTTCTGATCATTGCACTGGATGATAGTCTTACTTCATCCACATACTTGAGCTTGGGTGGTTTTTTTCCACTCTCAGACCAGCCAGTTTCCATTTATACATACCACAGTGATTCCAGTAGAAAAGCCAACCAAATGGATGGGTTTTTATGTGGTTGGTTTGTGTCCTTTGAACGAAATTCATTCACCCCTTTAGTGAGGGCCAAAAAAGTACATAACTTTAAGTGTTCAGTAGGTGATAGTGCATTCAGGCCTCCTGCACAAAGGGGAACTTTGCTCTTCTTTCAGTATTAGCATTGTGCCTGCAAATAGAAATCATTTTACCTTCAATTAAGCTTGCTATGCATCAGTGGCACACTACTGACTTCAAATTTATTCCACATTCACAAGAGAGAGAAGAATAGGTTTCGCTATTCCGAAGATAAATTTCTTGATAACCTGTAGCCACTGATCAAAAACTAATCTAGTTTATCACTGACTAAAAACCACACGCATCTGAAGTGTGGAGTGTTTTAATCACCTCTGTCCAGCATCTCCACAAATTATCATTAATGATGATAGGAAATATTTGTTTCAGGGGAAAATGAGCAAGCAGGTAATGATGGCGCACACAGACTCCACCCTCTGCTGCTCATTAACTCATTTTCTTGTCTAGGAATCACTCCACAGATTCACTGTTTTCATCTATCAGCCTTCCTAGGAAGAGCATGGAAATGAGAAAAAAGTGTGGCATCTTGTCTGCTTAGTCATTTACTTACTGTATTGTTTTCTCACTTCAATCCACTTTCTGCAAAGCTTTTGTTTACCTTTCTTCCTTGCCTTGTACCTGCATTTCAAGCATATGGCTGCCACCTCTGACATTTCTACAGAGGAAACCTGAACTCATGCTCTCACGTCTCCATGCAGGGACTCTTCTAAGGAGCTCCAGCAAATATCACTGACAGTCTGGAAAGCAAAAGAAATCCTCCTGTAGTAATTTTGTGATACATAGTGCATTTACAAATGTTAGGTTTTGCCTATTTGTCAGCGTCCTTTTTTTTTAACAAAATAAATTCATCGAAAATATACAAACCTAAGAAATAAGCCCTAGTATGCATCTAGAAGGAAAAATATTAACTAAGATTAGTGACAATTGCATGACAAAACCCCTATGGACTAATCAGTAGAGTCAGCAAACAAATGCTGGTTTCTTAATATTTTTTGGTTTCCTGATTCTTTTTTTTCCCTGATAATCTGCCAGCTCCTCAAGCATATTTCTTCACCTCCTAATATTCCAAAAGGCACCATTACTGCCTCCTGCCTCTTTAGCACCTACAAATTCCAATCAAAATAGCAGCAATGAAGATCGATACCCCCTGTCAGGCATTGCTTTGTCTCCCAGCAGAGCAAGAAGGGCAAAGCCAATATCATAAATCACATTCCTTAGAGGGTTATATAAGCAACTGAGATGAGAAGTTAAAGGCTTAACACGAAGTTTCAACTTTAGTTCTCATTTTCAGTGTCACAAAGTGGCAAAACCCCAGCAGTGAACACAGTCCAGATCAAGGATAGAGAGAGGGGCTGCACAGTCTCATGGCCCATACTCCCAACTAGTTTCATGAAACTCCTGGTGCAATGGCCAGGCTGCAAACTTTTTGTCAAAAGCTAATTTGCAGCTCTTAATATTTTTTAAAATAAGTATATAAAATGCTCAGGCTAAAAATCTTCTCTGGTAGCATATGAAGGGCAAGACTCAAAGCCCAGCAAGTCTGTGAAACACATCTCAGTAAGCTTTAATTCTGCCTGGACATGACACCCAACTGAAAAATTAAAAGAAAGGGTAGAGCTAGGCAGAATATTTGAGAATACTGAAGAAGGGAGGCTGGGGAGGAAGGGCTGGCTGGAAACACTCAGCACCCTTTCAGGTCTGTAACAACAGATGACAGAAAGCAAAACAGCAGCTAAAATCACCTTTCAGCACAAAACCAACTCTCACCATTGATTGTATCACAAAGGCCTTGTTACTCTCCAGAAGTCTCTTTGGGCAACCTCAGAGACAATCCTCCATCTTCTAAATTCTTGAGGGCCTTTCCAGACCTCAGAGTGACCAGCCTGCTTTTGGGGCAGGTTTCCCAAGAATGAAAAAAAAGTCAGCAATGACTAAAATGTAAATGCTGTAGAGGATCTCTCCTCCAAACTGGGGTTGATCTGCTTTATCACTGATCTCTACAACACCGCCTTTGAGTCTCAGTTTTATTTCCAGAGTGCCCCTGGAATTAAGCTGTGGTTTTGCTCCAGAAAGTGACCCTAGGAAAAAAACACTGAAATACAAACATCATGTGATTCCACATAACTTCAGGCCAAATTATAGCCTTAACTACCCTCATACAACACCATTAACTATTGGTGAGGTTGCAGAGGTGTAACTGGAAGGTGGATTTGGCCTGCGGAACTATGAATCCCATAGGACAGCAGCTAGAAAAATGCCAGTCAACTTGTGTAGCCCAAGCTAAGCTGTGGAGCTGGCAGGTACAGCTAAATCCCATTGTAAATGTATAAACTGAAAAAAATGTTCCAGATGGCATGGTCCTCCTCTTAAATCCTCTCAGATCTCACCTGAAGACGTGAATCTCTCTAGACATAGTCATACAAAAAGAGGCAATATCGAAGAAAAAAACCAACTTTGTATACAAAATAAATATTTGAGCTCATACTTGAATGGTTTATTGGAAAAGTCTTAAATTTTCCATACATATTTTTCTTTGAATATCAGTTGTCTATTTTTCTGCACTCTCATAACCTAACCAAGAGGGGAACATGTCAAAGAAATGTTAGCTTACAAAATTAGAGACATTTTATGCTTTGCTAATGTCCCGGTGCTGAGATGTCTGATGTTAGAAACAATGGAGCAAAATATTTAAATGACTGAAAGCTATTTTAGAATAAATGTGTCTTGCATAAGTCACACACAGAAGAAGAAAATAAAAATTAAGGAAAATTGCTCAAATGAAAAGCATAAGCTGTGAATACCAATAGACTACAATATGTAGGTTTGCATATTCTCCCTGCCATTGCTCTACTTGGCTTGAGAAACAAAATTATTTAGGATGAATATAATTACAGCTGTTAAGAATTTCCACACTCAGAGAGATGCTAACACTTCAACATTTGTTTTCATGCTGAATCAGAAAAAAAAAAATTCCTCTCAGAAAAATACAGGAAATGATGATTCTTAGGTACCAAGTATACAAACTGTCAAAACACTGTCCTACAGATATCAATATCAGCAGCATCTAGTAGAAACATATTGTAATATTTAATTTGGTATTCCAATATGATTACAAAGTCAATATGAAAGGAATAGGAAAATCAAACACTTCCAATTCACAAAGCAGAAAATGTTGTTATTGACCAAGGATGTTGGGATGAGATTTTCAGCACTGTGGAAATACTTGGATTTTGAAAATAACATATATTTACTGACAGGAAACTTTTTCATCCACTATTGTTTTACTAGCTAAGTTTTGACACTTTTCAGCACTTCCTCTCTTAGACAATATTCTGATCATTCAGTTTGCCTTCCTTCCTTCCTTCCTTCCTTCCTTCCTTCCTTCCTTCCTTCCTTCCTTCCTTCCTCCCTTCCTTCCTTCCTTCCTTCCTTCCTTCCT
>JANIJG010009417.1:17661-28272 GCA_024611175.1 Megaceryle torquata | reverse complement strand
CCTTCCTTCCTTCCTTCCTTCCTTCCTTCCTTCCTTCCTTCCTTCCTTCCTTCCTTCCTTCCTTCCTTCTTCCCATTAGTGTGATGACAAAGCATCTTTTTTACTATATTTGTTTTTACAGTGTCTAGTTATATAGAAACCTTCACATCTTTGGACTAATGTGCAAAATTGAATCCTCATAAAATCCAATCAAGGCAAGGAAGTAGCCATAACAATGGACAAAGAGAGGTGTGCATTTAAGGGGAGAGCTAAGATCAGAAGCAGCATATCCCTGGGTCTTACACTAGGCTTCAGACTGTTGTGCCTCTTGAAAAATGGCTCAGTGCATTAGCTCAGAGAAGAGATCAAACAGCTGAAGCACCACACATAAAAACAGATTTTCAGTGTATTTCTGACAACAAAATTCATGCACACAGGCATGCAGCTAGCAGGTGGTACACCTTCACGAATCTTCTAGTTCAGATCAAGGAGTCTCTTCTTGAGGCAGAACTCCTGATTGCATTCTGGCACCATCCAGGCTACATCAGAAAAGTCCCTCCACGAGATAGTCCAAGGGGATGCAGGTGTTCAGGTCATGCCATCAAATTGGACCTGGTCCAAAGTAAAACCACCTGGAGTAACAGTTCCTTTTTACTCCACTCTGCTTCTGCTGATCTGGTGCAGATGTAGCCGTAAAAATCCATGTGCCATCCACTGTATTTTGAATTTTCCTGTAAATGTTAGCTAAGACTGGACCTTTTTGAAAGTAATTGTGAATCATAATCCTTAAGAAATGTAGCTAAAACACTATGGAAACATACAAGTCGTATGACACAGCACAGGGTAATGTAAATGCACCCGTGTTATCCACCCATAAAGACAATGCTTACTCTGGGAGATAGAAAAGTGCTCCTACACTTCATGACCCATCTCTGTAACTCCTTCACCCACTTCTCTATGGCTGGAATCTGGGTACTCGGCCAGCATGTCTTCCGTGGTGCCCTCACAGGAGATGCCTCAGATGGATGAGGAGATGGCCATCTCTCCTGAAGACACACACAAATGCCTAGCACATTAAAAACTCAAGCTGCAGCACAGAATATCCTGCTGTTCTCCTTCTGACAAGGAACCGCATCAAAAACTTTACTGGAAGGACAGAGAAATAACATTTGGCAATGACATGTCTCTTTCTCAAGAGCAAGAACTATGGCTTCACAGCCCGGTGCTTGTCCTGTCCCCCATGTGAGCAGGCTGGTCTCCCCAGCTCAGACCTACACAGAGGGAAAGCTGCAGTGTCTCCTTGTGCAACATTCAGCACCTCTGCCACAAGTGGCCTGCTTGCATGTTGGACAAGCAGAGGATTTCAGCAGAGCAGCCTCCTCCACATCAAGACACGTGAGCTTGGTGTCAAAAGACGGGCACTGCAGGAATTCGCTCTTCACTTTTCAATAAGCTATCTCCAATAACTGCCTTTGCTTTAGAGTTGAAGGCCTCTGGAGTAATGAGCAACTGTTATTTCTAGTACAATTGAATTGCCTTAATTGCAACTGCAGTGCAAATTATGGAAAGCAAGAATATCCAAATATAGAGACACTTGGCCCTTGTGACAGGAAATTAACGTCTGGTCTCTAACATTGCTGCACACCCTCAACTCCAACTCAAGTCAAAATGAATTACATACATGCATTCAATACTTCCAAAAACAAGCTCTTAACCTTTACAAACAAGGGCTTATAGAGTGCATATGATGTGTGTTCTGGCTAACCCTATAAATATCATCCTACTCATCTCACAAGCATCCTGTTCCTATCAGTTAGTGGCAAAACTTGGCTAAAAAGGTTGAAGTATATTTTTTCAAAACAAATAAATCGCTGGGTGTATTATCTTTTGAAGTTTTAGTGGGTTTGATTGCCTAATTCGTTATTTTTTACTGTACAAAAAGCAAGTGAATGTTGCTGTATCATCTGCAATATAAAATCTTTCATCTTCCTTCCTGTTTTTCATGCCTTGAGAGTCTATCATTTTCAGCTTCTTGGCTAAAATCTTGTTCATACCTGTTCATGCCTTGCTTTGGTGTTGCAGTCCTTGGAAGCAATAATGACCAGAACAAACTCTGGCTTTTGAGAAAGCGTGTTAGCTCTACAGTGCCATTTTAATATTTTAAGAACTAAAATTCTAAATGTTTAATCTCCATTGCAAACTGTCTGAAAAGCATTGTATTGTCAAACAATAGCAGTAAACTACTGAGGAAAGGGACGATCTTTCTCTTACTGATGTCAGTGGGAATTTTGCCAGGAAGATCAGCATTAGCAGGGTATAGCCCAAAGTAATCAGTTCTACAGATGATTACATGAAAAGCCCTTAATTATAGCATGATGATTGAGTATTATTACAGTCATGAGACAGAGGCATCTTCTGGAACCAAAACCAAGAAAAAGAACGTATTGAGGCTATTCTTCCTCTGAGTTGTGCCTCTTTGGCAGCAGCCTTTTATCAGATGACTTTTCACATGTTAGCACAGCTACTCTGGTTTTGGCCGCAGCCTGACATGCACAGCGAAATGAGCCCAGATTTCCTGTTCCACAGTTCCTCTCTGCTAAAGGTCTCAGCACGCCAAGGCTGTGCTGCTTTTTAAGTAAAACATTTACAGGAAACACAGGAACACTCTGCGCTTTGTTGTCCATCTTCTCACTTCAGTTCGAAGACAAGTCTTGCTCCATAGGTGCCTTTTTCAGTCTGAGGAAAGGTAAGTAACTAATGAACATGCATGATGGCCGCTGTCTTGATGAAGGAAGACTGCAGTGAAGAACCCCAGAGCCAGACATCTGCTTCTGCAGCCTTCAACCAACCTGCCTGGCACTGGAGCTGACTGCAGGTAGAAGCAGGTTATGGCCATGAATAGGGCACTGAGGGCACAGATGATGGATGCAAGCTAATGGGATGCCCATGCAAACACGGTCAGGATCTTCACAGTTCTTCAGGGACAATTTGTTACTCAGATACACTGATGCAGTTTTACACAGTTCATCTAAGAAAGCGAAGCTTGCACAGCTTCAAAAGCAAAAAGTCTGTATGAAGATGGGAATGTGATCAGATTTTGTATGAACTTTGGTTTAAAATGTTTTATTGATACTTATATGTAAGGAAGTTCATTTTCTTTCTGGTACTTGGCGGTCAAAGAGAAGCCTGCCCTCCCTACTGAAATCAGTAATCTGGCACCTCAGCAAAATCTGTCTTAACGAAGGCAAAAGGCAAGTATTTATAAAGCACGCACACTTGTTTCATTCAGTGTCACTAAATCATTAATAACGCTTGTTTCTGGTTTTTACTGTTGAAGTCACAGGAAGTTGCAGTTATGACAGTGAGAAAACACATGTCCAAAGCAAGTTTTAGGTACATTTTGTGGGGGTTTTATTCATTACCGTAAATAGGAGAGAAGTGTTTACATTGCATTTTAATTTATTTTCCATATTTGTATGTTGCTTACATTTCTTATCTGAAAGGAGCTGTGAAAGTCTCCCACTGCTTCCTGCCTGAAACCGCTCTCTCTGGATGCAGCTCTGATTTCCCCTGTCATGATATGTGTTGTCAGGCTTTGTCTCCTCTCAAAATTATCATTAAAATGGTACACTGGCAAGAAGTCCCATTTGTAACAGTGGGAGATTCTGAAATATTTTCAGTTATTGTCCCAATATCAGTTGGTAATTTCCTGATGCTATGCATTCTGATTAAGTATCTTTTCTTTCTGCAGACCCTGAAGTAGTTGTAAAAATTCATTGCTATTTCATTTTAACCTCTCAAAGAGATGAGCAAAAATCAGTTGCCTAGCAAGCAGAAGTACTATTGCCTGTGTTAAAAGGTCAAGAAAAACATGTTCTGAAAACTTATAAAAAGAGATGATTTATGACTTGGGAGTTGTTTATTGCACAAAGGGGTCTGTATTTGACCCTGTGCATCCTGCTTTCACATACTTAATGTCACTAAAAGGAGAGGAGCATCTGTATTCCTCAGACAAGCATTCTGACATTTCAGAAAGATAACAGCTACCTCTCAGTTTAAATAAACTCAGAAATGTGCCTGGACAATCATTTGTCATTGGCTATAGAGAAATCCAAGTTCCAGATTAAGCGACAGAGGTATTAAATTCTTTTTGATCTTTGACCATGTGCTAAAATAAACAGTAAATGAAAAGCTATTGTGTTTATTCTCTAAGGGGTGCTACCTCATGTGGTAATACTTTCCACGGAAATCCATCACACAATATATATATCACAGTTCTGAATATTCCGCCTACTCTAACCTATACTGTGCTTTAGTTCTCAAGCTGCTGTTCATGTGTCACACATAGCAAACATGCTGCACCTCTTAGTTGGGTGGATGTATTTCTGGGGTGTAACAAGCTCATCTTAGTAGAGTGCAACATTAATTCTCTGGAAGTGAGAGCTTAGTCTGGGTTTAGGCTTTGTGCAGACATATGTGGGACAGAATACAGGGAATTTATGTATTTTATACAAAGGCAGTTAGCACACCTGTAGCCCCTACACTTTGGAAGAGGAATAACTGCCTGGCTACCAGTGTTTTTAGGGGACAAGGAGATGGAACCACAGCCACCCTTCTTGTGATTTGTGAGAGACAGGAAAAATCTCAAGGAAAAGCAAGAGAGAGCACCTCTATCACATATTGTAGAAAGATGTCATGTTAGCCACACCAGAAGGCATCACTGCATCCCTCACCTACAGTATAACCAGTAAGTCTGACAGACAAAAGCTTTCACATTACTGCTCACATCCAGTAAGAGGTCTATCTGGACTAGGCAACCAGGGTAAAGCAAAATGCCTCCCCCTTCCTTTTATGCTGCTATGGAGGCATGAAAAGTGGATCGCACATCAAAACAGGAGAAGGGAGAAAGAAGCGTCTTGTCTCCATCAAATGCTCAACCTCTGCCACCAAGTTTCCAAATTCAAAATACTCCCTTTTCATCACAGTGTGTTGGTACAAGAGCTCCCCAATGACCTGAGCCAGGGAACATGTGAACTTTTTCTGCCTCACTTTTTTTTCACCCAAACCTCTAGTTAATTCAGGCCTGGGTCCTGCAGTGAGCCCAGGTGGGCTGGCACAACTTCTGACAGCAGCTGGACTCAGGCAGGTTCAGCATCTCACCTGAAGGGACTCTGTGGTAGGGTCAGGACTCTGGCAATTGATTCAGAAATCCAAGTGGCTATGCAAACTTTCACAGAAGTGTTAAAATAACATTCCCTTTTTGTTAGTTATTATTCTTTCTCTCCAAACTTATTTGTTGTATCAAATGTTTGTTCAATTAGTGTTCTGGAAGCAAATGCACTTGTGTTCTCGCAGACTCTGAACAGGTATCACTTTCCAAATGTTTTTCAACTTGTTACAAGAGAAAAAGAAGGAAGAAGAAGGATTTATAAGCTAATATCCTTACACAGAAAACAGAATATGCTGGAGAAAATTAGCATTTATCTCTTCCCTGGTGTAAACCACTCTAACCCACTTTCCCAATTTGCCTGATGGTGAGGGATTGCTAGGTAACACCACACTTGCAGGTCAGCCTCCACTTCATGACTATGCCCATGTCAATTTTTTTTGAGGCCCACACTGACTTTTTTTCAAAGATGTCACCAATTAAGATGAAGTCCATTTAAAAATATCTAGCTAGTCTTCCTACCTTTATACTAGCTCTTGCTTAGTCTAAAGCTGCTTTGCTACAGCTGGAGTGTCTAAATATTCAGAAGAAAAACTTGCCATTTTCTTCAGTAGTATAATGAAGTAAGGTATAAGCTCAAGCCTGATTTTAATTATAATGTGTCCTTTCTCTTACTCTGCTTGCCTTCCTTGTTTTTCATGCCAACAGCAACTGCTTGATTTGACTTGAAGGAAAACTGAACGGCTGGCCTGAAGTAGCAGATGAATCATTCTAATATCTGATAACTTCCCCAAATAAAGGCAGCCGATCTTGAGGAGCAAATGTCAGTCTCCATCACTTAACAAGCTTATCTCAGCCAATGTCGTTAGCATGGGCACACACTGAAAAGCCAATTGCCGATGGCAGAATTTTCAGTGTGATGCCCAGCTGCTGAGTAAGATAGAGATATTCCTGATTTCCAGATGAACTTCAGCACATAGCCTGTGCCTGAGCGAGTGATGAAGAGTAACAGATACCTGACTTATTGCAAAAATTCCCAACCACACAACCCCAAAAAATATGAGGTACTTCTCAGCAGGCTACCACAGGTGCTGAGCCATGTCCTGCTCTTGTTCCGCTCAGCTGCAGCAGACGTCCCTGTCCTGCAGGCAGCCCAGGCATTACCCTTAGTGTCTCATCTGCACACTCAGCTACTTCAAAGAAGTGCAAACTAAAGATGGGTCTTCACAAAAGTATTTGAATACAGCACAGAAATTGTTCTAATGCCAAATACCTCATTAGATTGTCAACTTCCTTGCTCAGAGGAGCAAGAACACAAGTGCGGGGGATAAAATTCACCAACAACATACACAAGTAAACCAAGACTGCCAGAGCCAAGCGCTCAAGGCCATGAGTTAAAGCAGCACTTGGCTTGCACCAGAACCCCAGGAGCCTAGTGAAGCCATCTTCCTAAGGCTACTAATGAGTGCAAGGAGTGGAGCCAGGGCAGAGTGGCCTCCAGGGAGCCAACACTTCCTTCCTCCAAGGTGAGGAGTTGTCTGAGTAGCATCTCCCTCTGGAGGCTTTCCCAGAATCCTGTCTCCTGCCACTGGCACTGGCTGGGCAGGAAAGTGCACTGCAAACCATCATCTGAATGTCAGGCTTGGATGAGCCCTTCTGTTAGCACATTTTATTAGGCATCTACCTCAATATAGCATGTTTAGCCTAAAAAAACCCCAGCATTCTTAAAAATTAGTATTTTATCATTGGGTTTTTAAAATCATTTCCTAGTCTACGAGCCTTTCAGTAAGTTGCCACATTTTTTTTATGCAATCCTGATCATTAGACACACATTTTTCCTAAAAGTATGGGGAGATTAATGTAATCAAATGTAATTAGAAAGTCAAAGTTGAGGATTTTAAAAACACCATAATCTAATCAAACACAAACATGACAGCTGTCATCACTGTCACAGTACTTACAGCAATTCCTTTTTAAATTTTCCATATGTTTTCACCAGCATGGGGGTTATTCATTTAAGCTGTTTTAATTGTATTTTTGCATCACATTTTTATTTGTTTGGGTTTGTTTTACCAAAACTAGTTCTCTGATGGGATCCATGCACACTAAGGTTTCTCACACTGCTCTGAAGCTACAGTTGTGTTATCACAGCTTTCAGAAACTTGCAGACAATCCAAAGACAACTGAAAAGATGGAACCACAGTTTTCACAGTGGTCCAGTGACTTCAGTAATGCTCTATGGAGCCTCCAGGTCTCCCTCGTCATGGAATGCTCACATTCATTCAGTGTGACAGAAGATCCAAAGTGAAAAATTTCTAGCTGACTTCTAAAATGTCAGATGAAATGTCAGCTAACACTGTAATAACAAAAGGAAAACCTAACACAAAACAAGAGTACTCTGATTAGCATGTTGCTTTTTAATGAATGTTACATATTCAGCGAAAGCACTGGGCTTCAGAAATAACAAAGTACTGGCTGGGAAAAAAAAGTCACTGCAGTTCACTGGTAACTCTCATAAAAGCTCCTTTATGAAATTAATCTTTCTTTGGACACTTCTTTAATTGGACACATCTCAGGACCAAATTCTCTCATCAAAGGGTAGATATTAAGCTCTCATTAAAGTCAATGGGACCTTTATGCATCTCAGAAGAAAACTTGGCAATCATTGGTGTTCCTCTAGGGAGAAGACGGAGTAAGGAAAAATATGTCATCTTAATTAATGTTGGAAAAAAAAAAGTTTATTATAATTTGTGAAATAAAAAAATATATAAAACAGTATGATTGTAAAAATTTATTATAAGATTGTTTGAAAACACAGTTCTCTTAGCACTTAAGTCCTTTACCAGAGGATACATTTTGTTCTGATTTGTCCTCTGCTATGTTCATATTGCAAGCCTTCACAGAAGTTTCTGTCTAATTTACTTAATAAAATACCTTTTATTATTATTACTATTAACTTTTCAGAAGAATACAATTTGCAAATTCTTTTTCCTAAAGATTATTAAATAACAGAAATAGTGCTTCTAGCACTACTGAATCTTTAGTTGCTAGAATCAGAAATCACAAGTCCTACCAGTCACAAAAAAACCCAGTAACAAGCAAATCTTTATTTCGATGGAAAAAAAGGTCAGCTACCTTGTATGTTAAAGAACCATATGAAGAGCAAAAACCATCTCAGTTGAGTTACTTAGTCTATCCCATGTCAAAGCATAATTACCCTTTCTCTGTATTTTTTTCTCAGAAATAAAGGGGCAGGAAGGAAGAATCTGTAATAGAATCATACCTAGATCCCAACAGCCTTCTACTCACTTTGTTCAGAGTACATACTACACAACTAAATGCTTGTTTCACTGCCCTGGAACTCACGAAAGTTTTTCAGTTGCTAAATGTAGTCCTTTGAAGAGGAAACAGCCTGAAAAACCTTGTCTCCCTCACTGTTCTTTGTACCTTTCAAAACAGATGACATGTTCAGCATATTTTTACTTTCTTGCCAATTAGCTTGACTATGCATTTAACATTCAAATTTATGTTTTTGAGTCTTCTATAGTTTTTGTATTACTCCACATACAAATCTGATGGAATATACTTGGCCTAGAAACCCTGATGACAGCCGTATTCTTAGGTGTGCAGATATCATCACATTACTGTCAGTGGCTTCAAGAAGCAGCCTTCTCCAGGCTCTGGACACTGACATAGGTGCCCACGACATGGAGGCATTGATCTTGGGTTTTTCATGTGCTGGACAATTATCTTCTCACAGAATCATTACGGTTGAAAAAGACCTCCAAGATATCAAGTCCAACTGTCTACTTAAGATTATCATGATCACAAGTAGTCATATTAGCAGTGGATCAGCAAGTAGTGTTTATAGTTGTGACTTTTGTACAATTGATATTAAAGCCTTTTGAACTAAAGAGGGGATCATTGGGTTTGCCAAGTCACACTGGACATTACCATCTTCCACCCCAAGTTAGTTTTGTGCTCTTCTCACGATTCATATGGAGATGCTGCTGTTGATACTGATAGAAGGTACCAGCCACTTGGGTCAGCTGGGCTTTGGGATTCATTTAGTTACTACGGAACTACTGGCAACACACCTCTGCCATGCAGAACAGTAACAGCCATCTCTCATCCTTGGTGCCAAAGGATGGAAATTGAACTAGATGGTGAGAACAGCCTGGCTTTCTGACTGCTGTACTGAGGGATTTCAGAGGAGAGTTTTCATTTCTGCCAGAGTACAATCTACTATACCAGCTTGAGATACCAATTACCTGGAAACACTGATTTCCACTCTGCTTGAATTTCAGAAGTTGATAAACTTTACATTTTAAGGTACCTTAGATTTTCCAATCAGGGTTGTTAATGGACATAGCTTCTGCACGTACATATTTCTCCAAATAACAATGACAAACTCCCTCCTCTGATGTTAAACTCAGACCTTTTATTACCATTCAGCCTGTTAGTTACCTCAGCCATGCAGTACTGTGACACACGTGGCCAAACTTCATCCAGATATAATTTGAGAAGGTTTGAACTGACTGAGTGGCCATCCTAAAAATCAGCCTTTATGAATCCCACACAACAGATCCAATGGAAGAGTCCCATGAACATTATCAGAGATGAACCTAAATTAAACCTTGTGTGGTAAATTTGTCTTGCAAATGGGGAAAGTGAAATTTGCAAAATGCATCCTCAATTTTTTAATCAGCTATTACCATCCTGTACCCAAGGGAAGTCTACTACGGACCAGGAATACACAAGACCAAGAGTGTTCCTGACCAAAGGAATCGGCAGTCAAAGCTGACCACTCAAGAGATGTTAAATAAAGCATGCCCTGTAATTTCTTTTCAGATAGCTCACTGAAAATGTTTCTGTCTAATTCCTAACACCTGCCACTTTTCATACAATCCTCCAGTAAGCTGCTTGTCAATGTTTGTACAAGTGTTCACTGTACCGAAACCAATCTTCCCTTTTGACACAGTACTTTGTGAAACACAGTATCAAATATTTTATTACACTCTAGAAATACTACATTCTCTAGTAATTCCTATTTTTTTATTTCCTCACAAAAAAAGTGACATCTGACATGATATTAATCTTTGGACATTCATATGTGTGATGGTAATCATTCTCTCATACTTCATATATTCAAAACCATCCTTTGCTACCGTTCATATCAGTAATTAGTCATAGCTAAACATGCAATTACTAGGTGGTAATGGGGGGATTCCCTGATTTGTTTTTTTGAAAACTGCATCCTTTCTCCCTTACACCTCTCTTGCCTATTTACAGATTTATCATCTTTTTAGCTAGCTATACAGATGTTCGTCTTCATCTATTTCCAAACATGTTAGCAACTTTTCAAAATCAGACCACTATTCTGACATGTAGACTATTTGGGCCTAAAGATCATGTGCAGTTTTTTGGGGGTTTTTTTGTTTGTTTGGGGTTTTGGGGTTGTTTTT